>CAJGYO010000784.1:0-73895 GCA_904845875.1 Miscanthus lutarioriparius | reverse complement strand
TGCTTTTATCTTTTGTTGTTGGCTGAAAGCAGCGGACTCCATTCACTTGGCGCGAAGATCCATTCATAGGAAAGAGAGTGGTGTACTTCTCGAGCGTGCGTCGAGGGGCGATTAGCCACAGGCAAGAGATGCCCTGGGCCCACCGACGTAGCGTAGCAGGAGGAGGAGCCATCAGCATCTCTGTGGAGAGTCCATCCCCGTGCCGGAGAAAGTCTAGGGAAAGAGGGCAAAATGTAGATGAGCTGGCCCAGAGAAGAGAAAGATGGTGGGTGCCTTCCCTCAAGCCGTGAAGTATCTTGCTTGTCGAGGTGGATTCAGACCACTCACGGACGTGGAGTACCACGATGTCCGAGTGGTCGGATGACGAATAAAGTTCTAGTGGCTCCTTCACCACGCACGCCTACACAAGACACCAAGATGGAGGAACAATTGAAGGGAAAGGAGGAGTCCCCAATAGCGTGGCAATGGGAGTCCATGAGTAGCAAGCAAAGGAGTCTAAGCAAAGCAGACAAGGGAGTTCCGGAGTGAGCGGGCGGAGGGAGTCCCTCAAGCAAAGAGGCGAGGGGAGTCTCGGAGCCAGGAGTGGAGGAGAGGCCCGACGACGGAGACCGTGACCTTCACCACCCCAAGACGCAGAATCGACCCCAAGGCCGCCGGGGCCAGGGGCTTAGGTAGGCGGCTACCAGCTTAGAAAAAAATCTACCGTAAAGTCACTACGTAAGTACCTTTGTCTTGGAGTTATTTGGTTGTCATATCCTTATCCTTTTTGGTGACTAACAAGTTGATCTAACACCAAGACGAGGCTCTCAGAGAGGATTCACCACTGCCTAGGGCTGGACGAGTAGCTGAGGGCTAGTCCTGTAGCGGAGGCAATGCCGGTGGCTCCGCCCCGGAGTCCCCAGCGCCAAGCAGCCTTTCCGGAGGAGTTAACCGGGCACCGCTGATGGACTTGGTGGTAGTGAGAGGTCTGGCCGATGGTGGATGGGTCGCGGCGACGGTGCCGGGCAACGATGGAAGTTGCCGGGTCTTGAGGAGCAAAAGCCAGAGTCGCCGATGCCGCCACCGAGTCCGGAGTGGAGAAACTCGGCGTTTCTCGGCGGGCACGGTGCTCCCTAAAGCGCCCGAAGGGCGTGGTTGGACACGCCTGTCTGGCCACACTGAGCCCCAGTGGTGCCTCTAGCTACGGCGTGAGGAGGACGAGTGGAAGACATTGAACGTGAGGAATCTCAATCTCCCAAGCTATCTGAATCCTCCGCAAAACACGGCAACGCAGGTAGTGCTTGTTGAGGAGGAGGACACCACCAGGGGAGCTTAGGAGGCTAGAGTTCACCATTGCTTGAGTGATGAAGCGGATCAAGGCCGATCTTGCATCTATAATGTTCATCTTCAATGTTGGAGATTGTTCTTCATCATAATCATAGCGTTCTTATAGGGATAACTCTTGATCGCCGAGCAAGTGGTGCCAATGATAAAGAGGATGGAGCCCCTCGCCGAGGAGAATGAAAAACTGAAAGAGGCGATGAAACTTATGGAGAAGAACATCCAGAGGGCCCAGCACGAGCGAGACCTTGCTGAGTCCAACGCGCGGGACCTAGAGTACCAGAAGGGCATCCTATCTCGAGCAAATTGTGACCATGTCCGAAAGCAAACAGGTGGCAAGTCTAAGGTGGCCACTATCTTCGAAAGCAAATTGCTCTAGTGCTTTCGAAAGTGACCGGAGCGGAAGTCCAAGCAGCCTTCGTGAACGTATCCGAGCAGAAAGTAGGTATGGCGTATCGGCGAATGTGCTTTGTATTGTTGAACAGCCATATTTTGTGATGATCACAGCTTGTAGAGCAAGATGTGGAGCTCGACCACCGCACCAAAGCCATCGAGCAACTCCGAGAGGAGAAGGCGAACGAGTCGGGACGAGCAAACAAACAGGCCAAGGAGCTAAAAGGTCAATTACTTCTGAGTGAAGATTCACTGCTGAAGTAGTTTCCTTACTTGATGGTACCTTGTAATGCTTGTAGACTACCGTCGGTGGGTCAAGGCATAGTTTGATGTGCTAGTCACGGGGAGGCCGGACAAAAGGGACAAGTTTGACGCCGTAGTCGTTGAAGTCAAACCGGTGCTCAAGCTGCGTCCGACCGGAGGCGCTCCTCACCTGACGGCAGGTCCAGCCGCGTTGGACACCATCATCGAGAGGTGCAAGGCAAGCGTGGGAGAACTTCAAGAGCTTCAACCGTGATGCCATTGTTACCACCATTACTCATGCCCTTGCGGCGGTCCTGTCCCACTACCCAAATTTGACCTTTAGGTGATAGGGGCGGATTCAGCGAAGGATGGGTGAGGCGAACACCAAGAGCTGACGATGAGGTGGAGGACGGCCATTGAAAGTCTGGCCGACCACATCAACCTTTATTGGCCGAGACGGACGGTGATGGTGAAGCTTCGGTGATCTGCTTTCGGAGAATATGGTGTAATAACTAAATAGAGTAGTTAAAAATGCGCATGAGGCGTGAAGCGGACATTTATGTGTATGTATAAATGTTGACATGAGCATGTTTATGCAGTTTGTAGTGTTGTGGTGAAGAAATCGTTGTAGTATTAACCCTAACGCAATTATACACAGTATAAGTAGCGTCCGAGCAGTTAGTTCATTATTGAAATCTTTGGCCTTAGCTAGCCCATAGTCCATAACGTCAAGCGCGCGAGCTTTGTGCACATGTAGGAGGAACAAAGCGTGACCAAGCAACCGTAATTTCCACCACCCATAATGCGAGAGCGTGGTGCCCGTAGCACATGAAGGAGAGATCGGAGGCCGGGTCTTCTCCATAGAAAACGAGCGGAATGTGTGTTTGCTCGACGGTTAAGCGAAATAACTTGGAAATAAACATAGTATAGGTGGCGTCCCGAGCAATTAGTTCTTCATCGAGCTCTCGTCCCTTGGCTAGCCCATAGTCTATAACGTCGGCGCGAGCGCCACTGTACTGCGTGTAGGGGAACAAAGCGTGACCAAGGAACCACAAATGACCACCCATAACGCATAGCGTGGAGTCCATAGCACACATGTAGGGAGAGATCCGAGACTAGGTCTTCTCCATAGAGCATGTAACATAACGTGTCTGCTGGTGGTCGGTGAAACATTTCCAGAGATATGGAGAAATGCGGCAGAAGCGAAGTTATGGCAATCACATATTGAAGTTCGTTAAGAGTAGCTTAGAGCTCGACGACCGTAAGTGGAGATTAAATCACAATGGAGAAATAATGGAGACAAATTATGGCGACCAAAACTTTATTCATCATGGAGTGGAGAATATATCTCCGAGCATTTCAAGGATAGAAACGTATAAGGTGCTCGATGTGCCATGAATTGGGGATATCGATTACATCCAAGTCACATAGGCGATAATACCCTAGTCTCTGTAACCTCTTTGACAACATAAGGCCCTTCCTAGGGGAGGAGAGCTTGTGCATCCCTTCGGTTTTTTATTTTCTGCGGAGAACGAGGTCGCCGACAGCAAATGAACGACCTTTGATGTTGCGGTTGTAGTATCTCCGCAAGCCTTCTAGATATTTGGCTGTGTAGACGCAGGTGATCAGGCGTTCCTCCTCGACCCTGTCGACGTCCTCTGTCTGAATAGCTGCGGCTTGCCCTTTATCATAATTTTCCACCCTAGGTGCTCGGAAGGCAATGTCCGCTGGCAGTATGGCTTCTGAGCCATAGACCAAGAAATATGGAGACACAACGGTGCTGTGACTAGCTTGAGTACGTAGTTCCCAGACCACAGCTGGTAGCTCTTTAAGCCATCTGCCCGGATGCTTTTCTTCTTTCTGATATAGCATCTTTTTGAGGGCATCAAGGATCATGCCGTTCGCCCGTTCGACCTGGCCGTTGGCTCTAGGATGGGCAACGAAGACGTATTTGACGGAGATGCATCGGTCTTCGCAGAAGTCCCAAAAATGATGGCCAATAAACATAGTTCCGAGGTCAGTGATAACGCTGTTTGGGAGACCAAATCTGTGGATGATATCTTCAAAGAGCTCGACTGCATTCTTTGCAGTAGCTAAGACAAGCGGTTTATACTCGATCCACTTGGAGAACTTATCAATGGCGACGTATACGTACCGGAAACCAACTGGCGCTGGCTTGAAAGGCCCAATCATATCCAGTCCCCAGCATGCAAAGGGCCAGGAAGCTAGGATGGTCTACAGTTCTTGTGCCGGCACGTGTATTTGCTTGGCGAAAAATTGGCATCCTTCACAACATCGGACGACGTCTTCTGCATCGGAGATGGCCGTGGGCCAGTAAAAACCAGCTCAGAAAGCTTTGTCGACCAGGTTTCTAGAGGCCACGTGGTTGCCGCAGGAACCAGAGTGAATTTCGAGAAGTAGTTTTACTCCCTCTTCTTGGGTGATGTATTTCTACAGTATCCGTTCCTTGGCACTTTTCCTCATCAAATTGCCATCCACCAGCACGTAATGCTTGCTTTAACGGATTAGGCGTTCGGTTTTAGTCTTGTTGGCGGGTACTTCGGTGCTGGTGAGGTACTTGATGAACTGTTCCCTCCAATCGGCGGCCGGCGAAGGTACCGTAAGTACCAGCTGCTCAGCAGGGGGAATTTCCTGAACTTCCTTTTCTTCCTTAATGGATGGCGCCAAAAGATCTTGAATGAAGACCCCTAGTGGAATCGCAGTGCCAGAGGAGCCTAACTTGGATAGGTGGTCGGTGAGCTGATTTTGATCTCATACCATGTGGTCGTACTCGATATCATAGAATTTCCCTTCAAGCTTCCTGATTTCGGCGCAATATGCATCCATCTTGTCACTGGAGCAGGACTAGTCTTTGTTGAGCTGGTTGATGACTAGTGTAGAGTCCCCATATACTATGAGGTGTTTGACGATGAGCTCAACGGCTATACGGAGTCCATGGAGACACGCTTCATATTCGGTGGCGTTGTTGGAGACCGGAAAATGTATTCAGAGAACATATCAAGCTTATCCTTGGTCGGCGTGATGAATGTAATGCCCGCACCAAAGACCGTTGATGTTGAGAGCACCGTCAAGTACATAACCCGATTACTCGGGGGCAAGTAGCGGCGATGGGCTCTTGAATCTCGATCCACTCAATGCATTTAAAATCGGTGGCGCTACCGAGACTTGATGGTAGGCCTACTCAATTCAATGGAGTAAGTGCTAAGCTCAATAGCCCACTTGATTATGTGGCCATTGGCCTCTTTGTTGTGGAGAATGTCCCCCAGAGGGAACTCGGTGACCACGGCGATCTTATAGTACTCGAAGTAGTGGCGAGCTTGCTATGATTTAAATCGTAATGGCGATAGCAGCTTTTTTGGACTTGAGGATAATGAGTTTTGGGCTTATTAAGGACCTCGGCGATGAAGTAGAGACAGGGCGTTGCACCTTATAGGCGTGCTTGACCTCCTCGCTCGGACGATTTATATAGGCGTGCTAATGATGCGAGAAGTGGCGGCGATGTAGATCAGGAGAGTTTCGTCTGGCCATGGCGCCGTCATGATTGGAGGCCTTGTTAGGAACAACTTGAGCTGGTTGAAAGTCAGGTTCCGCCTCCTCCGACTAGGAAAAGCGCCGGAGGCCTTGAGGAGTTTGAGGAACGGTAGTCCTTTTCGCCGAGGCATGATATGAAGCGGCTTAAAGCGCCATGTAGCCTATAAGCTTCAGTATATCCTTGATGCATGTTGGTCGTTTCATGTTGGTGATGGCGTAGACCTTGTTGGGGTTGGGTTCGATGCCACGTCTTGGCCGATGATGTAGCCTGTGAGTATACCGGATGGAACTCAAAAGATGCACTTTGAAGGGTTTAGCTTCCATCGGTACCTTTTTTAGGTTGGCGAACGCTTCTCGAGGTCGGCGATAAGATTGTTGGCGGTCTTAGACTTGACGACCACATCGCCGATGTAAGCTTGACGTTGCGGCTGATCTGCTGATCGAGGCACATCTGGATGGCCCTTTGATAGGTCACCCCATCTATAACGCCCCACCTCCTCGAGGCCGCACCGCTTTATCTCGATATCTTCCTAGGACATAGATCGCCTCTCATAGACCAACACCAGGTCTTTTCTCGTACTTTTTGTCCTCACTCATGCGCCCGTGAAGAACTTCCCGGTCGGTCACCCATCGCCTCCGTGCCAAGCACGCTTAACCTTGGAGTTCTTAAGAGATGGGCTTCCAGAAAAGAAGTTGCAACTTGTTGGTATAAGTATCCTAATAATCCTATTAAGCCCTGGGCCGGGGTGTTACATCCTCACCCCCTTAAGAGATCGACGCCCTCGCCGATCAATTCAAAGCGTGAACGTCCCCTCTTAGCCACGTCCGTGGTGTCAAAGGTTGCCAAGATGTGCCATCTTCGTGTGACCACGCCGGATCCACACCAGCCATGCGCACCATGCCTACGCAACTACAACACACGCGCCCGTGAAACCGTGAGAGTCGGCTCTGATACCATTCTATAACGTCCCGCCTCCTCGAGGCTAGGCTCATTTATATCTGATAGCTTTCCTAGGACATAGATCGCCCTCACGCATCAACACCAGCCTTTTTCTCACACTTTTGTCCTCACTCATGCGCTTCGGAAAGAACTTCCCGATCGGTCACCCATCGCTCCAGGCCAAGCACGCTTAACCTTGGAGTTCTAAAGAGATGGGCTTCCAGAAAAGAAGTTGCAACTTGTTGGTATGAGTATCCTAATAATCCTATTAAGCCCTGGGACTAGGTGTTACACCGGCGTTATTGAGTCTGAAGGACAGGGTGGTGTAGCAGTACGCACCGAAGGGCGTGATAAACGACATCTTGATTTGGTCTTCTTCCTTGAGGGAGATCTGGTGAAAGCTGGAGTAATAGTCGAGGAAGGAGAGCAATTCATAGCCAGCGGTGGAGTCTACAACCTTATCTATCCGAGGCAAACCGAAAGGGTCTTTAGGACAGTGTTTGTTAAGATCAGTGTAATCAACACACATTCTCCATTCTTTATTCTTTTTTAAACGAGAACAGGGTTCGCTAACCACTCAGGATGATACACTTCTTTTATGAATCAAGCAGCTAGGAGCCATTTTATTTCTACCCTAATAGCCTCCTTCTTGTCTGGCGTGAATCGTCAGAGTTTCTGCTTGATCGGTTTGGTGGTCAGCGAGACATTCAAGGAGTGCTCAATCTTCTCCCGTGGTACCCCCGACATGTCTGCAGGTTTCCAAGCAAACATGTCGGCGTTGGCACATAGGAAGGAGACAAGCGCGTTTTCCTATTTGGGGTCGAGGTGAGCCCCAATCTTCATGGTCTTGGAGGGGTCATCGAGGCCGGGGCCGACCTCCTTGGTTTCCTTGGACTTGGAGGAGGCTCTAGCGATGGGATCTGTAGGTCGGTAGCGGACACCGTCTTGGCGCCGATGACCACACTGGCCATCTGGATGGAGAGGTCGGTGGCTTCGGCGAGGGCGAGGCTCTCTGTCTCACAGGCGTAGGCGATGGAGAGGTTGGCCCGCAGGGCTAGGACTCCTATAGGCGAAGGCATCTTCAGCACCAGATAAGCATAGTGCGGTATAGGCATGAACTTGGCAAAAGTTGGCCGACCAAGTATGGCGTGATAGGTGGTGTTGAAGTCGGCGACATAGAAGTTGATGTGCTCGACGCGGTAGTTGCTTGCCGTGCCGAATTGTACTGGTAGGGTGATCTCTCCAAGCGGTTTGGATGCCCTGCCTGGTACCACACCCTAGAAGGAGGAGTCTAAGGGTGTGAGATCTGTTATCCCGAGGCCCAACTCCTTTAGGGCTCCGGTGAAGAGGAGATTCGGAGAGCTTCCACCGTCGACAAGCACTTTTCTAAAAAGCTCTTTCTGGACGGTTGCGTCGAGGACGAGGGGAAAATGCCCTATGTAGGGGATGTCCGCCCACTGGTCGGCCCTGCTGAAGGTGATGGGGACCTCGGACCAAGGGCGATAGCTGGGGTTGGCGGCGGCGTCTTCCGTAGTGACGGCGAGCACCCGCCGGGCGGCAAGCTTCCGTTCTCTTCTGCTCTCGGTGGAGGCGAGGCCCCCAAAGATGGTTGCGACCACCTTGTCATGATCCTGGAAGGCATTGTTGTTACCCCCAGGTGGTCGGCGGCCTCCAGCTCTGTCGTTGTTGTCGTCGTCTGGCTTTTTGGCCTAGAATTCCTTAGCCAAGCCGAGGCAATCCGTCATCTTATGCTTGGTGTTCTTGTGGAGAGGGCACGGGCCGTCGAGGATCTTCTTGTATTGCTTGTCGTAGTTGCGCTTGGCACGAGGTTCATCAACGACGGTGACGATGTGGTCTGGCCGATGGTGGCGATATTGACCAAACTTGGATCCTTCCGGCCGATCACGGTCGCTGTCCCGATGATGACTGCGGTCGTCGTAGCAGCGGTCGTTGTGGCGCCGGTCATCGAGATGGTCATCGTTGCGACAAGTTCGGCGATGAGTGCTCGCATCCACGTTGAAGCGCACCTCGGCTTCCTCGGTGTCGGCGTACTGGTTGGCGGTCGTGATCATCTCACCAATCCCTATGGGCGGCTTGCGATTGAACTTGAAGCGAAGCTCGTAGTGATGGAGTCCTCGAATGAAGGCAGTGATGACCTCAGCTTCCATGATGTTGGGAATAGAATTTCTCATCTCAGAAAAGCGTCTGATGTAGATATGGAGGAGCTCGGACGGCTTCTCGTAGATGCGGTTGAGATCATGCTTGGTGCCCGACCGGGTACACATAGCCATATAATTGTCGGTGAAGACTTTTTTCAGCTCTTCCCAGGATCCGATGGAGTCCAAGGCAAGGCTTGTGAATTAGTTCATGGCAGTTGGCGTCAACATGATGGGAAGATAGTTCGCCATGACACTAGTGTCTCCTCCAGTGGCACGGACAGCAGTGGCGTAAGCCTATAGCCACTGTGTTGGATTCATCCTTCCCTCGTAGGGCTCAATCCTAGTGATTTTAAAACCACAGGGCCGCTGAAGTGTTTGGAGCACCCTCGTGAATGTTGGGGGCCCTTCGGGGTTGTCGGTGTCGTCATCTATAGCGTTGCCGGTGTTGAGCGGCTCGAGAGCTGAGTTTGGGTTACCATACTCTTGCTCGTACTCCTGGCAGTGGCGTACTTCTTCTTCATGGCAATCGAAGCGGCGTTCGTTGATACATTGTCTCGCATCTTGGAGATTGTTGAGGTGCACTCGGTCATCCTGGTCAACCTCCTGGTCGTGTTGGCGGTGATGTTCAATGCGGTTGCCCCTAGCTCCGCCCTGTAGGGGTTGCCTGTCGTCGCGGTGCTGGTCGGTGAAGCGACGTGGGCGGCGAACGGATCTTGGCGCGGCTGATCGGCGAATTGAGCTTGTAGAGTATGAAGGTCTCTGATCCTGGCAAATCTCAATGACCTGGCAGTGCGCCGCTTTAAGCATGGTGATGACCTAGGCGACCTTCGATGTCTGCGGGAGCCAGGCGAGCTCATTGGCGGCCACGGCCAGGTTGGCGCTTGGGGTCTTGTAGACGTCATGGCCGTCAACATGAACAACCTCGTCGTCAAGGTTGCATTGGAGTTGGCATGGCCTTCCTTGCAAGTCAAGCTGCTGCTCGGCCATCGCAAGGCAGCCTCGTTTGCTCGGCGCTGCGCACGGTTGACGTTCTTATTGACGCGGGCGGCGCGGTCCTCCTCGGTTTCCCCTTCCGGCGGAGGGCTATCGACGCTGACGTTGAAGATCGCAAAACCATGGAAAGGAGGGAGAGGAAGTAGTTCAATGGTGGTCTCGGCGATAGTCTCCGTAGAGCCCTGGGACTCGAAGTCTAGATTCTCCTCCAAGATGGTTTGGAGGGATACTCTAGGGCATCGGCCGATGTGTAGCATGTTGACAACTGGCGGGAGCTGGTCGGTGAGCTGGTCGGCGATCTAGTCGGTGAGAGGTTGGACATCTCCAACCTGGTCGGTGAACTTGCCCCTAAGGGCATCCTGGTAGGTGGCGGCGACGTTGGTGAGCCTAAAGGAAAGAGCCGCAACCCCTAGAGTTTTCTGAGCAGCCTCCGATAGATCTAGATCGGAGGGTGGTCAGCGCTGAACCAGAGTGTCCAGAGCCAATTCAACGATGGAGAGGTAATCGGTGAGCTTCTGACCAACCGGATCGATGGATGTGATCATATCGTCGTTGTTGATCTGCCTCCTCTAGTAGCAAGGAAGCGAGCGGCGAGTTGTACCTTGGAGGCGGTTCCAAGATCGGATCTACAGTCGTAGGTGCTGGGGTGATCGGCGCAGAATCGATCTGCACCGGCTCGATGAGCTCTCCGACTCCGTCAGCGTTGATGATCCACGAGATCAATCCGACCGTGAAGATTTGGCCGGGCTGTGGGAGGGACGAAGAGCCTATGAAACGTACCATCTTGTTCAATATAGAAACAACATGCACACCCCTACCTAGCGCACCAACTGTCGATAGAATATCATCGGCAGTCCTCCGAGGGGTATCCCACGAAGGTAGATTGATCGGCAAAGAGGCGTGTAATCAAGAATAAGAAGGCAATAGAGACATACGAGTTAGACAGGTTCAGGCCGTCAGTATGACGTAATACCCTACTCATGTGGTCTATTGGTTTGTATTGGCTATCGTATGATATTGCGTGAGTTTGGAGGGGGGCCCTACCCACCTTATATAGTCCGGGGGGCAGGGTTACAAGTCGGTTAGATCTGAGAGATAACCGGAAAGTAATAATAGATTACAGGAATCATGGGATCATATGTATCCTAACAGATCTCGTAGTATCTTCAGGATATCTTCCCAGTGTCTTGCGGGAGACGCCGAGCAGCGTCGTGCCCCGCAAGGCTTCATCTTGTGGGCTGGGCCACCCCTAGGGGCACAGCTCATGTGGTCTGCCGTGGGTATCCAGGGTCGTACCCCCCACAATGGCATACTACATGATTCCTATCATACTAGTAGGACTCTTAGGATATAATATTTATGCAGATGGGTTTCAATCAACTCCTCAGAACTTAATGCACATCAACATAATAACAAATGCTTGAAAAATAAGGGTTATGCACCGAGGCTTGCCTCGGGTAAACCATCATTATACTATGTTAGTCGGCTCCATCTTTGGGATGTGATCCAACCATCTCCATCTTCGGGCGTGGTCACATTATATCGGGCTTCACGTTCAACTCCATAGGCCATTAATCCATCCATCAACCACCAACGCACCTAAATGGTATGCATAGATGCAAATGAATGCTTAAGTCAAACAAGCGTAACAAGACATTTACAAATACTAGAAGACAAGCAAAACGTCATCATGGTGAAGGGTAACTAAACGTGGGAGGTTCGACTCTCATCCTCTCCACAACGACTTACTTGTGAGTTATTATTATCACACAAGTGAGCAAAACAACCATTCGCATTTTAAAATATACAAGTTAAAGTTCATCACACATGCCAAGCACACTTTTACTTACTAAACACACTTTGCCTAGTCATCATGTAAAACAAGCAGTATGGATAAACGTATATTAACCCTAATCTAAACACCTAACATATATAAAGGCTTAAATAATTACAACCAAGGAATAAAAAGGTGACGCACCAAACATCTCTTTTGGATATGAAAAAATTATGGTTGATACATCTTAACTAAACATAACCACTGCATAAATTTCATAATTTCAGGATACGCAGATTATTACTAGCAGTTAATTAAGATTTAAAGGCAATAAAAGCAAGTGACACATGATAAATCAATAACTCAGTAATTATGTATCAACTATGCATGAAATTTTTACCAGAGCACACACACATAAATACTAGTTTACCATAAAAATTTCACTGCATTTGGACTATGAAAACATACTCTATTAAATAACACATAAATAATACATAAAAACTAGATTTACACATACAACAAAAACTTGATACTAAAGCACATGATCTTATAAGTCTACTGCATAGATCTACATATGTGGAGTGTAACAAAACTAGTTTGGCATTTTTATGATTTTTCTAGAATTTACTATGATTTATTGAAGTTTCAGCCTATTTACAAATAAAAGAAAAAGATAACAGCAAAAAGGAAAACACATTTCGCATCAGGAGCCCTGGACTTTCTCCAAATCCAAGCAGACCCTCCCACCTTTTCTTTTGTCTCTCGTATCTTTATGACAGGAACCCTGGCCTTCTTTCTATTTCTCTTCGCACGCCCTTCTTCTTCTTGGGCTCGAGCAGATCACGTACGCAGGGGAGGGGGCGCTCGATTCTGACCGGAGGAGCTCCGACGGCGGCGACTAGATGGCCTGCATGGCACGCGGGGCCCGAGCGTGCCACGCGGCGGTGGAGGTGTGCGGCCAAGGCTGCGGCGAAGCCAAGCACAGCACATGGCCACAGCCACAGCGGCAGCGATGGCTAAGCGGCTCGGGCAAAGAGCGAGGCCGAGGATGGGGTGCTGAGTTGCATCATGGTTAGGGGAGTAGGGTGGAGGTGGCTGGAGGCCACGAGGATGGCTTGGAGCGAGGAAAAACGGCAGCGCAGTGAGCTCGGTCTGCCATGGCGAAGCTCGTGCGCGAGCAGCAGAGTTAGAGAGGGAGAGAACCGAGAGAAGAGTGCGGGAGAGGCTGAGAGGGAGCGGGGCAAGCTCGGCATCCTCAAGAAGGTAGAGGCGGGGCAGCATGGCATGGGCGGGCGCAGAGGCACAGCGTGATGAGGACGACGGCGTTGTGCGTGCACATGGCCGAAAGGCAGCATGGGCGATGGCGGCGGTGGCCAAGTGCTCCTCTTGGAAGCAACGTGAAGCGCGCTTTGGTCAAGCTATGGGCCCCACATCCTGTACAAAATATCTTCAACTCAAAGCAAACTCCAACTATGCTTAAGAGACCATTCTCATTAGCACAAAGAGATTAGGAGATAAATATGCTCAAACTTTGGTTTGTCAAATGATTCCGAGAGACGTCAATTTTCTAGGGGTCAATTTTCAGTCCCCCAGAAAATTGAGTTTGATTCAAATTTTGGAGCTTCAACTAATCTATCAAACATCAAAACTAGGCACAAGAAAGCACTCCTCTACAAAGTTCATAACTTATACTAAGTTTTTCATACCAATATATTTTACAGTTTCTATATAAAATAATTATTTATTTATCCTCCAAAAAGCTATTGAGCAATTAAAATAAGGTAAGGTTTTTGGCATTTTTAATCATTTTCTCCACATTTTTCCAACATGAACCCTAAATAACTTTTGTTCGCAAACTCACCTATTTAAGCACAAAAATAATGTTGGTTGACATCACATATGTTGACCCTATATTAACAAATGGTGATTCAAACAAAGAAAGCCTTGTCATTTTGTGCTCTTTTGATTTCAAACATTATGCAAACACCACACATGATCAAAATACACTTAGGTTCATGCAAAGCAACACTATTCATGCACATTTTATTACTAACAAAAGATTTGTCTTTCCCTAAAAAGATTTGAGTTGGCTATAATTTAAAAGAACTTTTACTCCACATTTTAAGTATTACAAACAAAAGATCATTACAGAGCAAATGAAACTTACTAATCAAGTTTTATTATCTTTAACCTATCGCTAATTAGGTATTTAACACCAGGGGTGTTACAACGGTGACCATTACCAATGACCAGATGGTTCATACGTTGAAGTGGCGGTGATGTCCACCTCGACAAGATGTGTCGAGCGCCAAAGCAACGATGAACACGCACCGCACACAATCGGGTCATTGTGCAAGGCGACTATGATCCTAATCATTGGTCAAAACGACGGTGTTAGTGTACACCCACACAAGTGGGTCCTGGTACAACGTGGCGGAAACAACAACCTAATCACAGATGGATCATAAGCCAATACGGCGGTGTTAGTGTACACCAACACAGGCGGGTCGTGGTCCAATGAGACAGAAACAACAACCTGATCACGGATGGATCATAAGCCAACACGGCGGTGTTAGTGTATACCAACATAGCCGGGTCATGCTCCAATACGACGAAAGTAAGGACCTTATCATGGACAGATCATAAACCAATACGGCGGTGTGAGTGTACACCACAGACGGTCTCAGATAGCGACAGTGATGACTACGACTATCACTGCCGATAGCTTACCGCCGAAGCCAAAATTGGACTGCGATGGGGGTTACGACATGGTTATGAAAGGTGCGAGTGTAGTAGTGATTGGAACCAAATGGGTCTTTAGAAACAAGCAAGATCAAGATGGGATAGTAGTAAGGAACAAAGCAAAATTGGTAGCACAAGGTTATACTCAAGTATAGGGTCTTACCTTTGTGAAACATATGCCCAGGTTGCTAGATTGGAAGCAACTAGAATCTTGCTAGCCTATGCTTGTGCCCACACCATCAAGCTCTATCAAATGGATGTGAAAAGTGCTTTCTTGAATGGATACATCAATGAGTTAGTCTATGTTGAGCAACCGCCCAATTTTGAAGATGACAAGAAGTCAAACCATGTTTACAAGCTAAGAAAGGCATTGTATGGTTTGAAGTAAGCACCTAGAGCATGGTATGAGAGGTTGAGGGACTTTCTCCTCTCTAAGGGATTCATGATAGGAAAGGTTGACACCACTCTTTTCACCAAGAAGATTGGCAAAGACTTATTTTTGTTGCAAATCTATGTTGACAACATCATATTTGGATCAACCAATCAAGACTTTTATAAAGAGTTTGGAAAGATGATGGCAAATGAGTTTGAGATATCCATGATTTGAGAGTTGAGTTACTTCCTTGGTCTTCAAATCAAGCAAATGAAAAATCATATATTTGTGAGTCAAGACAAGTATATCAAAGACAAGCTCAAAAAGTTTAGAATGAATGATGCCAAGGCAATTAGTACACCAATGGGAACAAATGACAATTTGGATAGTGATGCAAATGGCAACATGGTGGATCAAAAGTTGTATCATTCTATGATTGGAAGCCTACTCTATGTGACCGCATCAAGGCCAGATGTTATGTTTAGTGTGTGCATGTGTGCAAGATTTCAAGCCTCACCAAGAGAAAGTCATTTGAAAGCTACCAAGAGAATTTTGAGGTACTTGAAGCATACACAAAATATTGGTTTGTGGTATCCCAAAAGAGCAAGTTTGAGTTAGTTGGATATTCGTACTCCAATTATGCGGGATACAAGGTTGAAAGGAAGAGCACGTTGGGCACTTGTCAACTATTGGGAAGATCACTTATTTCAAGGTCATCAAAGAAGCAAAATAGTGTTACATTGTCAACCGTCGAAGCCGAATACATATCCGCCAGTAGTTGTTTTGCACAAATTCTTTAGATGAAGGCCACCTTGAATGACTTTGGAATCAAGTTCAAGAAAGTGCCATTGCTTTGTGACAATGAGAGTGAAATCAAGCTAACCAACAATCCGGTTCAACATGCAAGAACAAAGCACATTGATGTCCACCACCACTTCATTAGAGATCATCAACAAAAAGGGGGATATTTCAATTGAGAGTGTGGACACCGAAGATCAACTTGCCGACATATTCACCAAGCCACTTGATGAGAAGAGGTTTTGCAAGCTAAGAAATGAGTTGAACATATTGGATTTCTCAAATATGTGTTGATGCACCCCCACTTATATGACATGCCTCTCCTTCGAGCAACCAAGGTAAAAGTTGATTGGCATGCATACATTCTTTGCTAAGGACTTGTGTAGTGTATGTAGTCATTCCTATCATGTCTTAGGCTCATTCATGAAAATCAAATAAATTTGATGCTTCTATGGTACCACTATTGCTTATATGCTTGACTTGATCTAGTGATAGCATATGACATGTTTGTGGGCTTGCAATCCTAGTGTTTGATCTAGAAAACAAACTATAAGTATTTAACTCAACATGGTCAAGATAACCCTTGAAATGAGGTGTGAAGAAGCTTGTCCTTGGATCAAACCGAGTTAAATATCTTTGACAAGTGTTCTAGATTGAACCAAATTTGAGAAAATGATCCTCACCCCATTGATTGGCATTAATAATCTTAACCTATCTAAAATTAAATTTGTGGTCATTGATAACAAAGGGGGAGAGAAACAAAGACAAATGTGATAGGGGGAGAGAAATGGACATAGGGGGAGAGAAATGACAAAGTAAAGGGATCAATTAAAATTTGAGCACACAAGTAGGGGGAGCAAGCTCATAAACTTGAATGATGCATTTGAATATGCATTGCATATGTATGCTTGCATGGCACAAGTTTTTAAATTAAAGTTTCCATGCTTGTGTGGTGTATGCTAGTTGTAAGATTGATTGATGAAATGAAAAACTAGCATGCATAGAATGATAGTTAGATATGCTTGCTTATTTTCAAGTCGTATCAGAGCCTTGCATATAATGTGGATCTCACGAGGTATCTAGTGTTTATGTTTTGCAAGAGCCATCCTACTAACAATGGTGCTAAGAATGGTATTATTGGTGCACTTCGATTGGTATCACGCTTCAAAGGTCCATCTCTTACACCTTAACATCATTTGGTATATATTACTCTCCCATAACGCTAATCCATGCATATGTGTGAGCTTCTATCCAAACTCTTAGAACATACGTATGGGGAGCTAATGCTACCAATTCGGGTTCACGAAACTTGTCCAAATCCTTTACACATGGTAAAATGCTTGGGCAAGCAACATGGATTCAAAATGATTTCAATTCATATCTCTGTGAAAGGGTTGTCATCAATTACTAAAAAGGGGAAGATTGAAAGCTCTAGTTTGGTTTTGGTGAATTGATGAAACCCTAAGTGCTAACCTTTGGTTCTAAGTGCATATGAGATAGGTTAGTACTAATCCAAGTGGTGGAGCAAGTGAAGGATGATCATGATGATGGTGGAGGCCATGGTGATGATCAAGTGCTCAAAGCTTGGAAAAGAAGAAAGATAAAAACAAAAAGGCTCAAGACAAAGGTATATTTGATAGCAGCTTTTTATTTTGGTGATCAAGACACTTAGTGAGTGTGATCACGTTTAGGATAGATAGTCGTACTATTAAGAGGGGTGAAACTTGTCGTGAAATACGGTTATCAAAGTGTCACTAGATGTTCTAACTCATTGCATATGCATTTAGATTCTAGTGAGTACTAACACCCTTGAAAATGTTTGTGAAAAGTTGCTAACACATGTGCATAATGCGTTACACTTGGTGGTTGTCACATTTGAGCAAGGGTGGCAAAGTTTGAGAAGTGAAGGAGTCGTCCTGAGGTGATCGGACTCTGCCTTGGGCAGTGACCGGACTCCGACCCCACATCCGGTCAGTGGCGCACTGAGGAGGCACGGTCTCGGTCTATGACCAGACGCTAAGGAGGTGAACGACCGGACGCGCAGGGCATGCATCCGATCGGTCTTGACATATGGTGATGCGGTGCGCTAGAATTGCCCGAGAGGATCAAACTCGGGGCGCGTCCCGTCACGCTTTGAACGGACGCATCCGGTAGTGAAAACTCCTCTCGGTATCTTCTTTGGAAGTTACCGGACTCTTCGTGGGCGCAACGTCGGGTCTGCAGCGGCGGCGCGTCCGGTCTTGGCGTTATCGCGCAGAACGCGCGTCGAAGCAGACGCGGCGCTGGTGCGTCCGATCGTGACTTAACTTGCTGGTGGGGCTCGGGTTGACCGTTGGAGATCGACGAAAGCCGTTGAATCGCGTGGACACATGGCGCATCCACGTGGCCGGACGCCGGGTGGTGCGTCCGGTCAACCCGACCGGCGCTTCCGATCAGCGCGCAGGGGCACCCCACTTGACCCTAATGGCTCTATTTATGGGGGTGCCTATTTAAGGTGTTTGGTCGGCTTGGGCTCACGCTCTTGGCCATTTCTATTGAGAATACATACTAGTGAGCCTGGCCATTCCTCTCTCACTCATGCTACTTGATTGATTTATCATTTGGTGATATTGGAGAGCATCCAAGTGTATTGCTTTGAGTAATTGCATCTAGAGACACTTGGTGATTGTGTTTTGCTGCATGGATTTTCTTGTTACTCTTGGTGGTTGCAGCCACCTAGACAGCTTGGTGCAGCGAGGATCGTCGAGCGGAGGGTGGTGCTTGTCTCCGGCTCCGATTGTGGTGATTGTGAGGGGTTTTTGATCTTTCGCCGACGGAGAGCTAAAAAGTACTCTAATGGATTACTCGTGGCTTGTATGATCCCCATCTTGTGTTGATTGTGTGGCATCCGATTGCGGGTTAGGCGTGCGATGTCTATTAGCGCGTGAACCTCCAAGTGGGTGAATCGCCACAACGGGGACTAGCTTGCCGGCAAGCAAGTGAACCTCAGTGAAAAATCATTGTGTCATCTTGTCTCCGAGGAATTTATTTGGTATATTTATTGTGATTGATTGATCATCTCTTGCCACGGCGGTATAACCCTCACTACATCTCTTGTATTTACATTCTAGTGTAGCTAGGCTCTTTAGTGCAATTAGTTTTGAGAGCTAGCTTGTGTCTTGTTCGTTTGGTTAGTGAGGCTCTTTAGTTAGTTTTTAAGAGCTCACTAACTTAGAGAGTAGTGACATAGCCTTTATGTGAAATAAAGATCATATCAACTAGAATTGTGGATAGATGACTTATATTTTTAGTAGGCTAGCGCAACACTTGCTTCGCCTCATAATTATCTAACTACTTGGCTTAGTGTTGTTGTAGAATTTTTAATAGGCTATTCATCCTCCTCTAGGCATTAGGACATTTCAAGTGGTATCGAAGCCGTGGTCGCCTCATAATTATCTAACTACTTGATTTAGTGTGTTGTAGCTTTCTTTTTTTTAATACAATGATACGTAGCTCTTCCGTGTATTTGAGAAAAAAGAAAGAATTTCAATAGAGAGAAGAAGTGAGTGCTATGCTGGTGCTGGGAGAGGTGTATATTCCCCGTGCTGACAGGTGGGATTCGGACGAGAGTGGTTTGAACAACTGAAGGTTTGCATGTGCTAGATATTACCGTGTTCTAGCAGACCATCCAATGTTCCTGTCGGACCGTCCGTCAGAGCACGACTCTGACTGATTCAGCTCGACAGTTCAATCGAAATGGCCATCAGTGCAAAAAAAAAGTTTCGGCCATATTTAACACTTATTAGCTTTTGCAAATAGAAATTTTAGGATGCAATGCTTATTAACATTGCAGAAGACTCAAGCGAAGAGTTAGGGCCCTAATTTGGTGGCACCTGGTGAAGTTACTCTAAGAAACCTATTAGGTGCTTAGTTTCTGGTCGATCAAACTTGCATTAGAAGAGGTAAACTATACTGATATGGTCAGGGAAGCTAGCTCACAAATAAAAATATGTCTGGCTCTCTAATAACATCATTCATTCGTGCGGATGCAATGGGATTGGCACTCCGAGATGATCCTAGAACCTCTACAAGAGCTCTCCAGCAGAGGATGACGTGCTGGGGCCATATATTCGAAATATAACTCATTCACGGAGTATTCAATGAAGAATACAATGACGTTGATACCGTTGTCAAGACTGTTGTTAGGTGTAGAGTCATACCAAACCGACACAAGTACCACAATCGTTCTGTTGTGAAGTGCAGATCATTCTGCATTGTACACGAGTCACTTCAGAGTGTATGTAATATAAATGGTGTCGGGCAGAAATAAATTTACAGAAATGCTACGTGTGTCCGATGGACCCCACAAACGTCGGACGGCTTTTTCATCATCCCCGCTTGCTCCCACCCACATGTATATTAAAAAATACTTATCCATTCGCTTCCTCCTCTCCATCCTTTACCCTTTCCGCGCTCCTCATCCCCTACTGCAACGCACCAACGCCGGCGTCCTCGTCGGGAGCCCCCAATGCCCGCAGATTCGGCGGCCCTCTCCCCCACCCCAGCGAGATCCATGAAGCACAAGCGAGATCCAATCGCCTCCGGCGAGAACCATGGAGGTGACGCGGCGGTGTTGCAGGGGAGTGGGCAGCTCTCCCCCACCCCGGCTCGGCGCCCTCCCCACCCTGGCGGTGCCCTCTCTCACCCTGGCGACCGAACTCCCCTACCCCGACGGCCATGCACTCCCCGCCCCCCATCCCCCACCATCGCCGCCGAGCCAAGCCCGGTGCCGGTGGCGCTGGTGGTGGTTGTGCTCACACACGTCGATGGTGCCAGTGATGGGTGGTGCTCGCGCGCAGCCGGTCGCCGCTGCTCCCACCCCGTCGCCCGGAATCGACAGGCCCAGGCCTCTCTTCCCCTATGTTGCAAATGTATGTTTTAATTGCTTCAGACATTTCAGAGGCATGTTACAACTGTTTCATATAGATGTTGTAAAAGTAGATCGGAGGATGTTGCATATGTTGCAAGTGTTTCAGAGGCATGTTGTAAGCGTTTATTCAAACGGTTTCATCGGTTTCGAGACATATGTTGCAAGCGTTTTGATGTAGATGTTGCATATGTTTTCACACATATGTTGCAACAGTATGTTCCAAAATGTTTCTTCTGTTGCAGCAAGTGTTTTCATGTTGCGAGTTGCAAGTGTTCTATCTGGATGTTGCATATGGTTTCACACATATGTTGTAAATGTATATTTCAGATGTTTCAGATGTATGTTGCATTCAAGTGTTTCATGTTGCACGTGTTCCCTGCTGTTCGGAGAGTTAGGAGGCGCCGGGGAACGGGGCGCGGCGAGCCAGTGGCCAGCGGACGTGGCGTGCCGCGTGCGGCGCGCTGGGGGCCGGCGGTCGGGGGCAAGACAGGACCGGGGTGCGCCTGCGAGGGCAGGGCGAACAGATGGGGATGGGGGTGGGGTGCGCCTGCGGGGGCAGGGTGTGCGGATGGGGACGGATCAGCCAATCGGGACGTCCGTCGAGCATACATTTCTCGAGTGTATTGCTGGAGGAAAACGTGAACCTTCAGTTGTGGAAATACAAATTAGCAGGAAATTAACCTGAATTCAGGCCACGGTCGATGATCCGGAGAACTCGGTGCCTCCTCCTCTGTCGTCTCTCAAAACAGACAGACAGACCACTCGTTTTTACCCCGAGGTAGTTAGGATAAGAATGTCATTGCATTCAGCATCTGAACCGTCAAGCTCACACGATTGATGTGCCCGAACTGTTTGCTGAAAGCCTACGCCTATATGGCCATCTTCCTCCCTACCAGTAATACACCACTACGCTTAGTTTACTTCTCGGGCAAATAAAAAGACCAGTAGATCGGAGGAACCTAGCTACTAAGAGCAAAAGAGATAGACATATGGAAGCTTGATGATGAACAAACATGGCGAGGCTCGTGCCATTGTCGCTGCTGTTACTGCTGTCGTTCCTTGTCATCATCAACCCCTGTAAGCAGCAGCTTCTTAACCTATGCTGGATCGATGATGATGATGATGATCCGTTTTGTGTGAGCAATGGGGAATTCCTTGCTCGGGAAGAAGAAGAAGGGCAGGAATATTCGACTGGAATTTAGATATACTGAATTGTAATGTGTGTAAACTTAACATATAAGTGCTTGGAAATAGAACTATGGCATATTACATTCCAGTCTGTCTCTCGTACTCGCATCCTCTGGTACTTATACTACTATGCCTATGCCTTCTATTCTGGGCCGATCAGCCTGACGTTGGGCCGGCGCTCGCGGACGGGCCTGGCCTGCTTGCTTGTGGAAGCCTCATCAGAGTGAGCCACTGGAGTCTTAGAGCACGTGCTGACATTTTGTTCGTTCCATATGAATATGATCGATGAACATGCAGCTGACGAGGTGCTTTCTTCGTCAAGGAGGTTGACGGCGGCGGGCCGGCGGCGGACGCCGTGGTGTGCGACACCATCTTCGACATCTGCCTGGGACCGTGCTGGAAGTCAGGCCACTGCATGCGCTGCTGCAAGCACCATGGCTTCGTCCACGGCAAGTGCAGCCTCAAGCATGGCGACGGCTGCTACTGCTGCCACACCCCCGACCAGAAGAAATGAACAGCAGCTCACTCAATCACGCCCTCCGATCCCGGCGGTCCATCCTACTCGTACTACTAAGACTGCTACCCCTCGTATCGTCGTATCTGTAATTTGTGTCAACAAAAGTTAACCAGTTAATAAGAAGTCCTGGTATTGTGGACTAATATATACTCTCTCCGTTTCCAAATAAATTAATTCCTGAATACGTGTCAGTCGTATTTTTTTTAAGTTTAACTAACTTTATAGAAAAAAGTAGCAATATCTATGCCAGAATATGATCACCTTATGAAAATATATTCTATGATAAATTTCATGATACTAATTTGATACCATAAATCTTAAGGGTTTTTTCAATAAATTCTGACAACTCTAGGAATTCATTCATTCAGAAATAGGGGGGAGTGCTTTAGAAAAACTTTTTTACCCCGGGGTAGCTAAGGTCCTGTTTGGATCATTTTTGCTAGCTTTAAGAATTTTGTTTTTGGAAACTGGGTGGGATCCAAACAATCTAGTTTTTGCCCTCCAGTTTTTGTCAGATTCTTAAAATTCAAGAAGCTGTTGATACCCAGTTTTTGCTAGTTTTTTAACCCATAGAGCATTAAATGAAGGCAGATTCTTAAAAACTGAGGGATCTAAACACTTCACCAGTTTTTGCTCAGAATTCATATTTTAAAAACTAGAGGCAAAAAAACTAGTTTTTAAGAATCCAAAACTGATCCAAACAGGGTCTAAGCTATAGCTAAGAATGTCATTGCAGTCAGCATCTGAACCGTCAAACTCACACGATTGATGTGTCCGAACTGTTTGTTGATAGCCCTGCATATTTTCAAATACCAATGAATTTGAGAGTTACGTAGATGGCGTTGAGCACTATGCGCCGTTTCTCTGCATGCATGCATCGACGTTTAGTAGCCCCCATGAAATAAACCCACCAGTCACATGCAAAGAAAACTCTTCGGTTTGTTGCGAATGAGTAAATGCAGACAGTTGTAATTTGATTCCAAACGCCTAACTTAACGTCAAAAATTAATGAAAAACACCAAATTAAACGCCTAACAATAGATAATGGTGGGAGTATATAAGAGCAAAAGAGATAGACATATGTGGAAGCTTGATATGAACGAAGATGGCGAGGCTCGTGCCATTGTCGCTGCTGCTGCTGCTCCTTGTCATCATCACCTCATGTAAGCAGAGCAGCATGCAGCTTAACCTATGCTGGATCGATGATGATAATCCGTTTTTGTTGCTACTCCAGCTCATAAGTACGTACAGTCCGTGGAATATATGTATATGTACGTGATGCATCTATCATGCATGCATGTTCAGCTGACGAGGTGGTTTCTTCGTCGGAGGTTGATGGCGGCGGGACGGCGGACGACCCGGTGTGCGACATCGCCTTCGACATCTGCCTGGGGTCGTGCTGGAAATCAGGCAAGTGCATGAACTGCTGCAAGGACCATGGCTTCGTCCACGGCAGGTGCAGCCTCATGCACGGCGACGCCTGCTACTGCTGCCACACCCCCGACCAGAAACGTGAGCAGCAGCAGCAGCAGCAGCAGCAGCTCACGCTACCCGAGTCCATGCATATTTCTCAATAAGACTGCCCCTCGTATCTCTGTAATTTCTCCAAATATGTAACTTGTTCTTTATGTACACAGCTTCAGGAGATGATAAGTGTCAACAAAACTTAATAAGTTAATAAAAATTACTGAAATTACGGACTACCTTTTTTTTAGAAAATGTAAAAATTTCGGCCTCCACGACCGCACACAGCCAAGTCTTACAATGTTGTCAGCTTATTTGCTTACAAAATAAAGAAAAAAAGAGCACTCAAATAGGAGAAAATCATATACAAAGCAATAACCATTCTTGACAAACACGTCTAAGGCCTTGTTCAGATGTTGTCGGATTCACCTCAATCCATATGTGTTGGGTGGAATTTAGTTCAAATTCCACTCCAGTCCACCCCAACGTATGTGGATCGAAGCAAATCCATCTACATCCAAACAAGGCCTAAAGCGATAAGATAATGATACAATGAGGACTTTCTCGTCCGTCCAGGCACTGTCTTCCCACATAAAAAAACCGTCCGGGCGTCGCCTTCCCAAATTAAAAAATATATCTATCCCATTCCATCTCACGCTTCCATGGCAAGCTCCACTCCGCTTCCTCCGGCCCCTAGCCCTTGCCCGCCTCCGCGGCGCCAGGCTCAGCCACTGGAGTCGGGCCTCCCGCCCATCAACCCTCATCGCCGTCGACGGTGCCAGCGTCCTCCTCATCTCCTCCTCCTCAGAGGCTGGAGGCGGCGAGGCGTTGTGGCTGTACCATACTTCAAGCGTCCGTCTCAAGGCTCCTCGCGCCCGGTAGCGGAAGAAGCTCATGAGGGCCAAGTCCATGGTGCTCTTGGTCCACCGTCTCCCATCCTCGATCGCCCATCGAGGCCAAGTTCCTCAACGTGCACGACATTGTGATCGCCACCCACTAAAGTGTCGCGCTGACATGTTGGAAGCGTATGTTTCAAGTGTTTCAGATATTTCAGAGGTACGTTGCAAGTGTTCTATGTGGATATTGCAAAAGTAGATCAGGATGTTGCATATGTTGCAAGTGTTTTAGAGGCATGTTGCAAGCGTTTGTTCAAAATGTTTCATCTGTTTTTAAGCGTTTTTTATTTTGATGTTGCATATGTTTCACACATGTTGCAAGAGTATGTTCCAATGGTTTCAGTTGTTTCAGTCTTTTGTTGCAGTAAGTGTTTTCATGTTGCAAGTTACAGGTGTTTTATCTGAATGTTTCATATGTTTCACACACATGTTTCAAGTGTATGTTCCAAATGCTTCATCTGCTTCAGACATATGTTGTATTCAAGTGTTTCATGCGTCAGAGGTTTGTTCAGAGAGTCATGGGGGCACGGCCGGAGCGCCGGGGGATCGCGAGCGGCGAGCCGGGTGCCGGCGGTTGGGACGCATAGCGCGCCTAGGTCCTGCGGACGGGGGGCGTGCTCGTCCTCATCCCGACTCCCGCCTACGTGGAGAGAGAGGAGCGGGATTGCTGGGAAGGAGCCATGGGCATAGCGACAGGGTGTGGGGTGTGTGTGCGGGGCGGGGCGAGGCCGACAGGGGCGGGTTGCACGGGCGTATGGACGCGCGCGTCTGTCTAGACGTCCGGGCGCTAGCCACGTCCAAAGCTATAACCTCCAACGTTTTGCTCCTCTGAAAATAGCCTGTATAAAAGAAATATTTTGTTTTTTCTCAAAAACAATGTCATTACGAGTACGCCAAATTGCCTAAAATAGCAGTAGCCTCCACAAAAATATATTTTTTGTTCTCCCTCACAATGCCCGTGAGCCAGCCTCTAAGCATTTTTTTAGTAGTAGATCTAGATGGGGTTAGCCAAATAGCAATATGAACAATATTCCAAATAGTTTTAGCATGGCATCAATAAAAAAAAGATGCTTTATTGTTTCATTGCCATCACAGACACAACACCTTTGGCTACTAGTCCAGTTTCTCTTTGGCTACTAGTCCAGTTTCTCTTAGCTAAATTGTTCTTTGTTAAGATAACACCTCTTTAGATGTACCAAAGGAAGATTGTTATCTTAAGAGAGAGCTTCAATTTCCAAATGAATTTATTAGTGAAAAGGGTATCTGGTTTATCAAGTACGTACATATTGACCGTACAAAG
The DNA here is from genome assembly GCA_904845875.1 of Miscanthus lutarioriparius. Lineage (NCBI taxonomy): Eukaryota > Viridiplantae > Streptophyta > Magnoliopsida > Poales > Poaceae > Miscanthus > Miscanthus lutarioriparius. The sequence continues at coordinate 48,334 of CAJGYO010000784.1, read as the reverse complement.
AATTGACCATGATTACGTAGATCCCAGTTAAAAACATCCTTCTTATTTGAAAGTTGAACATTGGCTATTTTAGCTACTATATATATGTTAAGCCAAGCCATCAAATTATCCTCGGTTAATGCTCTGCGAATGGGCACTTGATCCATGACGGTCTCCACAGTTCCAAATAAGGCAATCATCAACAACCACCAATGCAATTTTCAGAGCCGCTCAATGAAGATCCTCCATGGCAGCAAGTTTAGCCATGACGTGATGCCAATGCCCTGCATGTCCCCGTCTCCATGACCGTCATCGTCGTCGGGCCTCTCCAGGCCCACAGCCTTTCTAAGCCCAATCCTTCTTCGATGAAAATACCACTGCAAAAGAACAAATCTCTAAGCACGTTGGACCCGTACCGGAGTTGAGGAAGAAATGACGTTGTTAATCGAAAACAATAACAAATTAAAATTCTACTAGTGCTTAAGATCAATGAAGCAGTCATTTGATTGTTGTGTTGATGACAAAAGAAAAAATGACACATAGCTGCAGTTTTTTCTTGAAAAAACAAACCATCGGCCAAAACCGAGACATTTTGTTTTGACGAATTTGCATGCATTTTAGGTGTTTGATTTTTACTCAGAGCAAGACCTTATCTGTACTCAACACCTAATATTAAAGGGTAAAATTAATATTTAGGTTGCTCCAGTGGCGTAGAGACGCGGAAGGAGGCTTGGTCGCACGGTTGCGGTGTTCGCGGGAGGCTTGGTCGTTGAGCCTTGGGCGGCGGCTTGCGCACGCATCAGAGAGAGGGAGGGAGCAGACGGAGGTGGGAGAAGAACCTGATGGGTGGGGGGCACCTGTCGGTGACTGAGGGAGGGGCAGATGGCATCGGCAGCTGACGGGCGAGACCCGCCTGCCGGTGTCCAGAGGGAGTGGGCGGACGGCAGGGGTATTTTCGTCTCCAAACAAACTGACAAGGTAAACACAGTCAACTAACGGATGGTTATTTTCGTCTCCAAAATGGACAGCAGTGTCATTTACGCAAGGTTATTTCAAGCTGGTGCTAGATAAGAAAGTTCAAATTTTCGAGTGCTATACAAGGAAGAGTGATTTCTTTTAGTGCCAAATTCATAATTCTCTCTAAAATAAAAGATGAAAAAGTAACAGCTGAATATGGGATGAGAAAGTAACAACTGAATACGGGTGAATGCATCAAAAGTACTCTGAATGAGCAAAACTTAGGCTCTATTCGGCTAGTCTATAAGCCGTTTTGTGCTAATTTGTACGGCTAATTTATTGGGAGAGAAAAATACTATACCATAGCTGATAAGCCGACTTATAATGGCAGCCGAACAGAGCCTTACATAACAACACGATTGGAGTTCTCAGAAAGAGAATAATCTGTACTGAAATTACATGGTATAGTTCCCCTTTTCAAACCGACGAGTGAAACATGACCACAAAACCTTAATTTGGTGCACTAATACACCAGAGTTCATAAAGTACAACATAAGAAGAGTCTATCACCATTTGCCTCATTGTACAACAACTATTTCAATTATTTGCCAAAATCCAGATGGTAGGCCGGTACTTTCCGGAAACATTTTATTCAAGCGCTTATACCATAAATAAATCAGTAACTTCAACAAGCACTAATGAAATATTGAGACAACCATTTGAGAGCAGCAAAAACACTGCAGAGTCGAAAAAACTCAAACCGCAGCCTTGAGGAAGTAGAACAGGCAGCAACATATCCTGGAACAAAATAATCCAACACTATGAACCAGCGCAAGCAAGCTATAGCACACCAGGGTGAACTGCAGATTCTTTCTGAGTTTTGCACCTGAAACACAAAGGTAATTTCAGTCAGAACCAGTGAGCAATTTGCTTGATTTGGAAAATAGATAGCAAAGTAGCAAACAGTAATTAGCATAAATAGAGAAACAGTATTAGAGGCAGTGCCAGACGATAATATCCTAGTAGTGAATAATTGCAGTGAGGCACCGATTTCTTTTGCAGGAAGAATAAATTCATTGTCAAATATGACCAAGGTCATCGTGAATAATATTATTCAGGAGCCAGGACAAGATCCCATCTACAATTAACATTAAACCAACCTAGATGTGGCTCTGGAAGGTATGGACCCAACTGACCAAATATAATTGGTATATCAAAACCAATGCTATGCAGAAGAGAAGGAATTTGTTTCACTCAATCTAAACAAGAACTTTTAAGAATTTCAATCAGTAAGCAATACCATCTACAATTCATATTAACCCAACCTAGATGTGGCTCTGGAAGGTATGGACCCAGCTGACCAAAATAATTGGTATATCAAAACCAATGCTATACAGAAGGAATTTGTTTCGCTCGATCTTAAACAAGAACATAAGAATTTCAACCAGTAAGCAATACAAGACCATAAATTTGTTTAGGGGTTCTTCAAATAGTATGAGAACCCGAGCAACAAATTGCAAATTTTGTGAAAACAACAGAAAACTAAATGCAAATCTTTAAGTCATAAACAGAGACAAATTTTATTTCCTATTTTGGTTTCGCAGTACTTTTTTTCTTTTCTCTCAAATACACAGGAGCTGTGTATCATTGCATTAAGAAGAACAAAACTTTAAGTACAACGCACCCAAAAAAACACACGACACACCCACACACAGATGCACGGATTAGTTTTGCAGTCTTGTATTGATTGTCTTGCCAAAGTTCATTAAGATTAAGAATAGAGATATTCAGATGATAAATCTTTTACAATGGTAGAAATATTATCATTTTGCTACAATATCAAAGACTAATTAGCTAATAGGAACACCTCAGCATTTATATGAGCATAAAGGCAAAATAATGAACAAATCATGTGACACTTAATTCTCTCCATTATGGTAGCTTCGGTAAACATTACTATGGACCTCAAAAGTCACAAGGATGCCCCTAGTACAAGATTGAAAAACAACACAGCATGTCAATGGATAGTATGGTGCTAACTGGTACACTTGACTGAGTAAGAAAACACGACAATCTAGGGAGACTTGTATATTCAGTTATTAAATGTTGAGTTACTAACACAATGCACTGCAGTGAAGTTAAACAAAAAGATGCCTTAATGTATACCTGTTGCAAAACGCACGAGATGCATAGTTGTGATTGTTGCAGTTGTTGCACAACCAGTCCCCATCGCGCCATTTTGCCCTAGCAAGATGCAAGAGCATATGTGATACAGTTTGCTAACCCAGATTCTGTCAGATGGTAGTAAACTATTCATGCAAGTCTTGCACTATGCCAGCGAAACATATTTGCACAAACCAGAAATTTTCATGAAGTGTCCATTGAACAATGGCAGAACCTTGATCATGAGTTATGGAACTTAAATTTTACAACTTATTGCGAGGTTTCCTAAAATGGGGTCTATACAGTAAAAACGCCCATTTAAAAAAAAAAATTAACATAAACGGACATGCCAATTAACATATGAACTTGGAAAAATGGTGGTGCACACAATTCTCTACCACCCCACAAAATTTCATATATATAAGCCATTCTCTCGCTGCCCCTAGTTTTCTCAAAATGTTTGTCAAGGGCAGTGACGCCCAAGATAGCTGGACCTCGACTACGAAGCTCGTAGTCGCGATCCGTCGTCGCCGGCAGGGTTATGCCCCCACGCCGCCGCCGTCTTCGTCAACCGGGTTATGCCCCCTAGTTGCCGGCTTAGAGAGAAAGAGATAGGAGATAGGCTGATAATGCTTGATTAATTTCCAACGTGTGGTTACAATAATATATGGCAAAAGGCCCAACTAAAAGGAGCAACAATCTCCTTAATCTTAGGAACAAATAACAGAAAGCTATCCTACTTTCCTTCCTAGCCACCAGCGTTGCTTATGCCCTGCGCCTCCTCCTGCGCGGCTGCTGCCCGCTCCAGGGCGCGGCGCACGTCACGGGCCCGACGCCTTCTCAGATACGTGCGCCCGACCATGACATCTCCCTCTCCGTCGAGAGTCAGCTCGTCCTCGAGCTGGAAAGAGGGGAACCTGGCGCGGAACGTGTCGGTGTCCTCCCAAGTAGACGACGCCGCTGAACAGTCTTTCCACTTGATGAGCACCTGCGGAACGCCGCGGGCAAGACGGTAGCGCACCGCGCGCTCAGGCTCCGGCTCGATGGCGCCATGACGGAGCGGGGGTAACGGCGGTGTCTCCGCTGGTGGAGCTCCTAGGAACTTCTTGAGGAGGCCCACATGGAAAACATTGTGAATACGAGCGCCCGTCGGAAGAGCAAGACGGACGGCGACATCGTTGATGAGCTCAATGACGCGGTATGGCCCGACGAAACGAGGCTTGAGCTTGCCGCCCACAGCTTGAGGCAGCGAAGACGCCGAGCGTTGCCGGAGACGAAGTAGAGCCCAATCACCGACCTGGTAACTGACTGGGCGATGGTTGCGGTCGTAGTACAGCTTCTGCGTGGCCTGCGCTTGCTCTAGGCGGTAGCGAACGTCGGCCAGGAACTCCGCGCGCTCCTCCATAGTCGTGGCGACCGCCTGCACCCTGGTGTCGCCCGGCTCATAGGATCTGATCGAGGGCGGGTCGCGCCCGTACACCACGCGGAAAGGAGTGTCCCGCAGGGATGACTGGTACGCCGTGTTGAAGAGGTACTCCGCCCACGGCAGCCAACGGACCCATTGGCGAGGCCGATCCCCCGTCAGGCACCGCAGGTACATGATGATGACGCGGTTGGCCGACTCGGACTGCCCATCGGACTGGGGGTGGAACGCCGTCGTCATATGTAGCTTGGTGCCCATCAGTCGCATGAGCTCTTGCCAAAAGGAGGATGTAAAGACGGTGTCCCTATCAGAGACGATGGACTGAGGAACGCCGTGTAGACGCACGATGTCGGTGAAGAAAGCTTGGGCAACGGATTCAGCGGAGTACGGATGCGCCAACGGAATGAAATGGCGATTTCTTTGAACCGATCCACCACGGTGAGGATCAGCGACTTGCCGCGGACGCGAGGAGGCCTCCACAAAATCAAAGCGCGATGTCCGTCCGGACACCACAGCTGTGCACCGTGGCGGCGGAAGAGCGAGCCCGCCGGCTGAAGGTGCTCTGACTTGTACTGCTGACACACAGCGCACACTCGCACCATGTCCTGCACCCGTTGCTTCATGTTGGGGAAGTGGAAGTCGCGCCGTAGCCGGTGCAAGGTGCGCTGGACGCCCTCGTGGCCGTCCGCATGGACCGCCCCCATGATTTCTGAGCGGCGAAGAGGTGGGCGGGATGTACGACTTCTTGCGTGAATCGACCATGCCGTCAACAAGCGTCCAAAAGCGCTGGCGAGACCTTGTGATCTCGGCTGGGCGGCGGCGGGCGGGGTCGTCGAGCTGGGCTTAAGCAGCGGATCGATGAAGTCGAAGCGGGGGCGAGAGAAGCGGCGGCGCCCGTCCTCGATGTCCCGCTTCGACGGTAGCGTCGCCACGGCGTTCGCGGCGCCGGCTTGTACTCGACGGAGAAATAAAGCCAAATGGTTTACCAACCCAATGGTGTTGCGGGATGGTGGCGGCGCCGTCCAGCGAATACTTTAGACCAGAGTGATCCGTCTTGACGCTGAAGCGGCGTCCCAGATCTGGCGCCCGATCTGTCCGCCTGGCTGAACCCGGCCCGATGAGCTTCGCGCTCATAGGCCGCAAGCGCGGTGTCGCGCAAGGCCACCGGCCGACTAAAGAAAGCTATCGGGTGCCGTCTTGGATGAAACACGACCGAAGCCGTGGGGACGACGCGTCACACTCGACCACTGACGGCTTGGCGAAAGTCGGGCATGGCGGGACGGTCTTTGCGATCACGGGCGGCCTTGAGGTTCTGCGAATGCATGGCGGCCTCCGGACTCCACGAGAAGCCCTCCTTCTTGAGCAGGCCGGTGAGTGGTGCCGCCAAGGCGCCGTAGTTGTGGATAAACTTGCGGTAGTAGCCCGCCAGGCCGAGGAAGCCCCGTACCGCCCGCGCCGAGCGAGGCACCGGCCAGTCGTGTATGGCCTGTACCTTGGCCGAGTCCATGGCCACACCCGCCGCCGAGATCGTGTGGCCGAGGTAGGCGACCGAAGGCACCCCGAACGCGCACTTGGAGCGCTTGACGAAGAGAACATGGCGACGTAGCTCCTTGAGGACCGCGCAGAGGTGCCGGAGGTGGTCCGCCCAAGACTTGCTGTAGATCAATATATCGTCAAAGAAAACGGGTACAAAGCGACGAAGGAAGGGCCGCAGTACGTCGTTCATGAGGGCCTGGAATGTCGCCGGAGCGTTGCACAGCCCGAACGGCATCACCAAGAACTCGTAGAGGCCGTCGTGTGTGCGGAACGCCGTCTTGTGGATGTCCTCCGTCCTCATGCGCACCTGATGGTACCCGGAGCGTAAGTCGAGCTTGGTGAAGAACCGGGCACCATGAAGCTCATCCAGCAGCTCGTCGACGACGGGGATGGGGTACGCATCCTTCACTGTAAGCGCGTTCAGCTCGCGGTAGTCGACGCAGAATCGCCACGATCCATCCGGCTTTTTTACGAGGAGGACCGGGAGGAGAAAGCGGAGTCGCTGCGCCTGACGATGCCTTGGGCGATCATTGCGTCGCACTGCTTCTCTAGCTCATCTTTGTGTGCGGTACGAATATGCCGTGCAGGCGGGCGACGGCCACGAGGTCATCGCCGGGCTTGAGGGCGATCGATCACGGTGCATCCGCCCGCTTCCGGGCGCGAGCCACTCGGCCAGCGGCGAAGCGTCGGGAAGTCGTCCAGGAGCGCGTCGAGGAGTGGTTCTGCGGCCTCAGTAGCGTGTAGACGGACAGGAGCCTTGGGGGCGATGCCGTGCCAGCAGACGGACCTGCTCGCATGCTGGAACGCCATGGTGCCATCCGCCAGGTTCCACACGATGTCCCCCAGTGGCGCCATCCAATTGGTGCCCAACACCACGTCATAGCCTGCAAGGGGCATAATAAATAGATCGACCTGGAACTCCAAGCCATCGATGAGCACTGGAGCGTGGCGGAGCACCCCGGGGCAGGAGACACGTTCGCCGTTTGCCACGGTTGCCGTGAGCCGAGGGCGCGGTTCGATGGGAACACCGACGCGTCGGGCGGCGTCCTCCCCAATGAAGCTGTGCGTGGAGCCGGTGTCGATGAGCGCGATGAAATCGGCCACTCCAACTCGTACTCGGAGCTGGATCGTGTTGCTGCCGGGAATGCCTGCGACCGCGTGCAGGGAAAACACCGGGGCTTCCTCGTCCGCGCCTCCCTCGTCCAGCTCAACGCCGTCGATGTAGAAGATACGACGGCATGTGCGGTTATGGCCCCGCGAGTATGGCTCGTTGCAGTTGTAGCAGAGACCAAGGCGACGCCGCTCCGCTTGTTCCTCGGCCGAGAGACGCCGCACCGATTATTGGTTGGTCTCGGATCGGCGGTCTGGGCGAAACTGTCTGATGATGCGCGCCGGTAATCGGAGTGCACGCGAGCAGCGCAAGCAGCGTGTGATCGCGGATCGCCGGCAGCGGCAGCCAGCGTGGCGCGGCTTTCGAGCTGAAGCGGTAGCACCCGCTCGAGCTCCATCAATTCGACCTGGCGGGCGAGGCTCATGGCCGCCGCGAGCGTCTCCGGGTTGTGGATGCGGACGGCGTGGTTGAGCGGCGGAAGGAGGCCGCCGGTGAAGAGTTGGACGCTGCCAACGCTTCGCGTCAAATCGGGCCGCACGCAGCGAGGAGGAGCACAGAAGCGGTTGGCGTACTCCTCCATCTTGTCGGGCTTGCGCGGCATTCGGCGACTTTCGAACATCGGGGCGGATCGGAGAGGTGGGCCAAACCGCAGATTGAGGAGGTCCTTGAAATGACCCCACGACGGCGTGCCCTCGTCATCCTGGAGCTGGGTGAACCACAACTGCGCGATGTCGTCCAGGTAGTACGACGCCATGCGCACGCGCTCCTCCCCCATGGTCCGGTGTTGGCGGAAATAGGCCTCGCACTTGTTGAGGAAGAGCATTGGGTCGGTCGTGCCGTCGAAGCGGGGAAAATCCCACTTCCTGTGTTTTGGATGGAAGTCTTGATCACATGGCTCGTCCGGGCGACGGTTGTCGCTGCCGCCGGAAGACGACGAGGACTTGCCCTTCATGGCCGCCATGTCAGACTTCAAGGTCGTCAGCTCGGCGTTCATGGTCTTCAGCATGTTCATGACCTCGGCGAGGGTGGGTTCGGACATGATGGCGGGACTGGGCGCAGAGGCGGTGGGCGATGGGGGCGAGGTTGCGTCGGCGGCGGTGGTGGGCGGGCTGGAGCGAGTGGGAGAGGATCGGCGTGACCGTGATACCAGGTTGTCAAGGGCAGTGACGCCCAAGATAGCTGGACCTCGACTCTGGCTCGTGATCGCGATCCGTCGTCGCCGGCGAGGTTATGCCCCACGCCGCCGCCCTTCTTCAATCAACCGGGTTATGCCCCCTAGTTGCTTGAAGCTTAGAGAAAGAGATAGGAGATAGGTGATAATGCTTGATTAATTTCCAACGTGTGGTTACAATAATATATGGCAAAATGCCCAACTAAAAGGAGCAACAATCTCCTTAATCTTAGGAACAAATAATGAAAAGCTATCCTACTTTCCTTCCTAGCCACCAGCGTTGCTTATGCCCCTGCACCTCCTCCTCTGCATGCTGCTGCCCGCTCCAGTATGGCGCGCGTCGCACGGGCCCGACGCCTTCTCGATCGTCTTGGAACCATGACAATGTTCCACCAGATTTATTTAGGTACAGTTTCCTTTAATGTTGATCAGCCATGGGGTCATAACTTTCTTTTCAGTTTCCTTTCTCTCTGCAACTATACCTATTCAAAACTATTTACAGTTCAAACCTTCTAAGCCAACTCCACTTAGCTATTTCCTATGACGTATAAAAAAAAACCTCAACTGCATGGGGAGTAAGACAGCCCCGGGCATTTTGCTAAGAAGACCTCATGCAGGTCGAGAAAACCCCAAACCCCCGCCCCCACCCATACACATTCTATGATGTATAATGTTTCATTATTCTCGAGGTGTTAGTATTTTCCTACCCTGAACACTATCTAGCAAATAATAAAATCTCTAAGAACCTCTAGTGTGATGATGAACATCAAACATGACTACACGAGTGTTTGGTATCACTTGATTGTTGGCCTTAAATCCTAACGCTATCAACAATTTGATGAAGTTCATACAAGATTATAATTCATATAATGTATTTAATTTGCAACTAAGTATATTTGATTTTTTTAGGTTGAAGCTGTACCCTTTTCCCATAAGACCAGACATTCCTTGCCCAGATGGTAATGCCATTGAGCTCCCATTGTCAAACTTGGAAAAAGCACCCTGGCCATTGCTGCTTCCAGCTCCTTGCTCAATACCCAAAAACAAATTATTTGGACCTGCTGTCTGCAAACAAATTAAACAAGAAAATCAATACCACAAAGCATTTAGGCAATTAGTCACAACAGTTAAAGAGGGATACAAATACATACTGAAAGTGGATAATTGTCATTTCCTGGATTTAGCCTTTTATTATCCCAGTCATTGGCCAGCTCCTCTGAGGCCAACCGCTTAGTTCCTAATGCTGAAACAAGCAGAGATTGAGAATGAAGATGAAATAATCTGTTGACATCAATACTAAAATTAACAGGAGCAGTAACTGTGATGCTACATGAAGGCATTAAGCATAACAAAGAATAACAACAGAGAATGAACAGGCCCTGAATGAATCATGGATCTAAATTTACAATCACCTTATGCTGATCACAAAATCGAATAACGTTCACCGGACAATAATCTATATGCAAAGTCCCCCCGCCCCCCAACACACACACACAAACAAACAATTACCCACCACCACCAAAACACCCAATCTTGGAACCTAGACTGGTGATGGGAGTTTCATCAGCCCACAGATTTCAACGGTCTAACCAGTGTAACTCAGGAGAATTTGGCATTGAAAATACCCAACATATGTGAAAACAGCACTCATCTATTAGCATTGACAATTAGAGTGACTAAAACACACCTGGCAAGCAATCACAGCATGCACCCTATTGGAATGGTAAGCATGGAACAGTTACTCCAACAGAGGAGTAGGTATGTTGAATGGGTTAAATAAAAAGAACATTGTGGGAACTGAGGAACTGATTGTCTTACTGGAAGAGGCATCAGATGTAGCTTTCATTGTTGTGGAGGGAATGCCTGATGGTACAGGTGCACCACACTCTTTGCACTGGAAAAGAGAGATTGGGAGGGCATTAAAGCATTACAGAAAAAAGTAGAACCAAAAACACATTAAAGTTCAGAGCGCATGGCCAAAATCGAGAAACATTTGCTAAGGCTAACTATGATATTGACTGAACCAGATTAGCGTATTTTGTAATTAAATAATTACCTGAGTACGAGATGAATAGTTATGAAATCCACAGCTGCAGAGCCAGTCTCCATTACGCCAATCCTTTGGAACACCTGGAAACTGATTTGGGTTGCTGTTGCCAAATGGCCAACCAGAAGATTGCATCCCATATCTAGCAGCCATCCCATAGGGCCAGTTTGCATTTGCAAGTAGTTGCTGCTGCAAAGGTGAGTTGGCAGCCATCCCAAAGTTCATCTTATAGGCAGAAGCAGAAGCAGCAAGGCTTTGTTGTAGTCTTGCAATATAAGTTGCATAAGCTGGCATAGCCATCCCTGCCATTTGCAATGCTGGCATTGCTGCTTCCTCCTTGGGCAGGCCACACTTTTTGCAGTTCTTTCTGGATGCATAATTATTGTTACTGCAACCTATTCATCCATTTGCCGCATAAACCAACCAGCACAGTAGGCAGCAAAACGCACCGAAGCGCACGCACACCCACCACCACCACCACCACCATGACCAGCCATCACGCACAAACCCATAGAAAGGAATAGACACACGCACACTAGTCATTACTTAGCACACTCATTGGTAATTTTTTTCTAATCTTATCCACATACAGTAGCATTCAATGAACAAAATAAACAGAAGGAATCATGAAATCAAAAAATTTCCAATAGGTAGTAGCAACAATGGAAGCAGAAACAAAAATGATCCAAAAGATACTTCTAGGAGTTGGACATAGTACTAATAAATACCCTAACTGCAATGCTTTCAAGAGAGAGATACAGTATGGTCACATTTTTTTTTCTAGATCAAAGAGCATGAGTAGCCTGGCTTGCATAGAAAGCTTAAGGAGTGGTGGTCAAATAATTTTTATACTTTCCTTTCTTAGTTTAAATGAAGTTTCTAGTTCCTTTATTTACACTTGCTCTGTCTTTAAACCCATCATTTAAAATGCAACTAACTTGCCATATTTACATTTTCTCTGCATGACTAGAAAAAAAGTCTAGCTAAGAAGGCTACAATAATTACCAGGGCTACACACCGACATACCAGATTCTAGTAAGAAGCCTAAAACAAACACGAAGGATGAACAAGGAGAAGAAGAAATGCTAGATTCACTAAACTATCAATGCGCTGCATAGGGAGTGGATGAGAGCCTGCATCTACATCAAGGGTGATTCAGGGGTGGGGTAATCATGGAGGGTAGCGCGGCAAGAGAGGCGTTACCGGTGCAGATCCAGTCCCCGGCGCGGGGTAGCCACTTGGAGTCGCGCGGGGTGTTGGGGTCGACGAGGAGGCGCGGCTGCTTGCAGCGGTTGCAGAGCAAGCGGAAGGCGTAGTTGCGGTTGCCGCAGCTGCCGCAGTCCCAGTCGCCCTCCCTGCCGCCGCCCCCTCCCCCTCCACCTCCGCCGCCGCCGCCGCCGCCGGACCCCGAGCCCGCGCCAGCGCCGCCGCCTCCTCCGGCCATCTGGAGGTTACGCGAGCTGGGGTGGAGTGGGGACGGGGCTGGAAATGGAGGAGGTGGAGGATTTGGTTTGGTCTGTGGGCGAGGGATTCATTTGGAGAAGAGGAGGATCCGAGGGGGGAGCGACCGGTGTGTGGGTTTAAATTGCTTACTTTTCACCCCCTTTTTTTTTTCTTTCTAATAACTTCTACTCCTACTACTTCGTTTTTTTTTCTCGTATATATCTTATTTTCAGGGGTTCTCCTCTCTTTGGTATTGAAATATTATATGATAGATTCAATGAAACCATTTTATTTTAATTCTATTGCGGTGTGTTTGGCAAGTTCACAGGGAATTGGAGGTGAGAGGGGATTGACGAGGAAGTTTGATTTATACTCTCAATCCCCTGTTCAGCATGTGCTGGAAATTAAGAGAGAGTTTAAGAGGGAGTTTCTTATGTCTTTGTTTGGTTGGTGGGTTTGGAAATGAGAAATTGCAACTTAAGTTATCATCAACAGTGAAGATACGCCCATCTTGTGTTGACAAGGAATTCTCACCCCTCTTCCTGGGTTTATAAGATGAGAGTTGAGGCCGACGAATTCCTCTCCCCCTTCCCTCAAGAACTCCCATGCCTATCAACCAATCAAAGGAATTTTAATCACACATCTCTTAACTTGCATTCCCTTCTAACAATTCCCTCCAACCAAACTTGTTTGTTGATACTGATCCCATTTTCTTTAAATATGATCAAAGTTGCAAAAAGGTTAGACTTAACATAAAACTAAAACAACCTATATTGTGGAATATAGACGAAGTATTGTGGAACTTATTACTCTCGTCATATTCTGCAGCAATGGAAACCAGCTATAAAATATATACATAATGTCAACAACTCAAGGCTCAACCATCCCATAACCACCTTTCACAAAAAGATGTTTTAGACCATATAATTGGGCTAAAGCACAAAGAAAGCCCACCTTGTACTAGGGTAAGCCCTGTTTTATAACTTTCAACATATATAAGGGAACCAAGAGCCCTTGATATCGAGACTCGGGAGAGGAGAGGAGACGAGACGAATTGAGTCTCTAAAAAAGTAATCCCCAGAGCTAACCCAATCTTCACTGTGACTTAAGCTAAGAGCTCCATCGCCACTCTCTTGTTCCTTCTACATCAAGTGCATATGGACATGGGTCAACCACTAAATGGACTCCCTCCACTCCTTCATAGGACCCATACTAATGATCATAGTAATGTCGGTGAATTGTATTCACTCATCAATTCCTCTTTTTGCAACCTCGATCAACCAAAGAAAAAGGTCATTTTCACTAGGCTACTCAACATTAGGGACCTAAAGCTTATGAGTTGCACACATCCTTACTAAGCATTGTCCATAACCATTGGTCAATTCGTTGTTAGCATGCTCATTGCAAATCACATGGCACGTTCAGAGGTAAATAAGGTCACAAGGCATGTAGTTCAAATACTAGTACCTTTCACTATTACACAAATAATTTTACAAGGCACTACCCAAACATTAACCGAGGCCTTTGCAAAATCCAACCGTCTCAGTTAATGCCTGGGATTAACCAAGGCAGTCGTTTTTATTAACCGAGGCGGTCACAATTAACCGTCTCCCGCCTCATAAAATCTATTAACCGAGACGGACCTAAATGCCTCCATTTTCGGAGCCCCCCCCCCCCTAAAAAGGCGTTGGCTTGGCGTACTCGTCCTGGCTGGGCCTCGATCGTTCGGGCCATTGTTAACCCGATGAGTTGCGGGCCACGTGGCCTACCAACTAATCGGCGCCTTAAGACACTCCGGGGTCATAATCCCAACAGTAAGCCATGTGTTTCAAGATGTGGTCGGTGACCTATGCACATTAAATTTTTTTTAGCGAGCTCTTCACATGCTTATGATTTTAGATGGACTCAGTCTACAGCATACGTAACACCTCATATACTATGTTATTTGTGTAGCCAAAATTGGTAAAAGCTTGGACGGATGCACGCGTGTTCACTTGGTATTTTTCATGTTATCTGTTTCAGCTTATTATTTTGGCAGTTTTACTTAATCAGATATGTGGGTTACCTTGACTAAAACATAGATCAGAGTTATCTTAGTAGTATAAGCTGTATTAGCATTTGTCTGAATGAGAATTGAGAGAATTTTCAGACTCCACAGCAAAACAGAGAGTGTCTATGCTCCCTATGATATGTTAGTTCATTCGTGTTATCATATTTGATGATCTATTGATCTGTCCTTCAAATTTTTTTGTTATTTCTGGCAGTTCCAGTTGCTGCATATGTAAGCTTCTGTCTATTTCACATGTGCTCTTATCAAAATTGTGTCACCTCCAGTTTTCTTGGTAACCTTTCCTATCCATGTGACTTCAGGTATGTTGCGGTGGCGTATTTTGCATTCCTTTGGTCACCTGCGGGCCTTCTTACCTGCTCTGGTCGGCTGCTGTTCGGGTAACTATGTTTTCTTTTACTCTTAGTTCGCAGACCTTAGTCATGCATTGTTTCAGTGGTATTATGCCTATCTCTACAGATGAGTGCAACACATGTCTTGCCACAGTGCTTATCCAACAAATGAAAAAGTTCCACGAAGTAAATTCCTGACTTTCCATTCTATGACATATCTATTCAGTGCTAAACTCATGTAATCACTCCATGTAATATATGTACCCATCCTCCTCCTAATGTACTGTCAAATATGCACACTGAATGTGTTCTAGCCCATGTAAAAATAAATGAAGTATTTCACAGTTCCTTGGTATGACATATCTATATTAAACTCCTCTCCCTGAGCCTATTTCCATAAAAAGATTTGACATATTTTTAACCCGTGCATTCTTACGAGGCGGCGTGCGCAATGTTTGCTACATATGTACCTATGTTTGCTACATTTTACTTTGACCTGTGAAAACTATCACGTCTTGCACCATTACAGCTGTCATGTATTACAAATCATCATGCTGATGCTACATGATATTGTCGCCACCATGAAATAAATTAGAATCCTTTGCTCTTGCGCGCGAGGGCGTGCGCCCTCCACTAGTATATAAGAGGTAAGAGAACCCCTAGCCTGTCTGGAGGCTAGGTGGGCTCGCGTCGGTCGACGCTCGTGTGACATCTAGGCAGTGCCATCTTTTGTATGCAATGGTATAGCATACAAATTAAGCATAAATATCAGAATAATTTCACGTAAGAATGGTTACTGTAAAATAGTGCCAACAATCGAAGTTAGAGAAGTTTGCTAGAAAAATGTGGATCTATAATATCTGGTTTAGATTCCCCGAGGGATCTCACAGAAGGATGGCATGAACAAAGGTAAGCTGGACAGAATAGAGTTAATCAACACTAATATTCCACCTAGTGAAAGTAATTTTATTTTCTAGCTACATAACATTTTCTCAATTATTTCCTTAATAGCCTTACAGTTTTGTTATTAAGTTTTCTAAAGTGCATTGGTAGGTCCATATAGCGGAAATGGTAAATATCAGTTCTATAGGTTAATATTGCATTTCACAATCTTTGGCTATCCAAAATAGAGTATTTCTTCACTTTTGTAAAAGCTTACCTTAAGTCTAGATGATTGTTCAAATGTGCAAAGTAATCACTTCACGTTCTTTGCTTGTTCCATGTCATAGTATAAGAAAATCACCGTATCATCTGTGTATTACTAGATATTCGAGAAACTCGTTAGTCAAAGTTTGCAAGAGGAAATCCATCTCACTTATCATATGCTATTATCAAAGGTATAATCTTAAATATGACCCCATTTTGTCTTTTTCCCTATGAAGCTCATGTATTGTTCCTCTTCATTAATGTTTTCCCAGGAAGGACGGTTATTTGTTAAGGTCTAAAAACTTTTTGTGCAATTATGTTAGTGTTCATTTTCATAAAAGTTTTGAAACTTAGTTCAACAAAAGATTAGTCTATATTGTTGAACTTGTTTTGCGTCATTGTTTCTTGACAGTAAAATGGCAGTTCATTCCAAAATTTAGACTATGGCGGGAAAAGATCTCTTTATGGAATGCATCAAATAGAACCAAGATACCTGATAAAACTCGAGAAAATTACTTATTTGGCCCGAATTGAAACTTGTCTTTCTTTCTTAGCCTTGAAAAGTTAAAATAAATTCTCTTATTAGCCATTTGGCCTCACTTAACTTTTGATTATCAATCTGGCTCTTCCGTCATCTTTTGTCTCTAACACCGTTAGGTGATACGTGAAATGACCAATTTATCCCTAGGATATTACAAGGAACCAAAAACCAAGCATGCAACATACCAACATAATTTTGCAGCCAACACACATACATCACCCCGTAATCCATATATCGACGGCGGGCGTATATACCAGAGAGCTTGCAGAATGTTCCGGCGAACCATGTGCCGAGCCGAGCCGCGCCGCGGCGACTGCCTTATGGGTCCAGCATAATCTGTTCACAAAATAATAGCCTGATACGCGTATGTATATACGGCGGCCGGTTCATGGTGTACGCGTGCGTGTACGTAGAGGCGCTGCAAACGAGGGATAAATTGGTGCATAGTGCATAGTGCCCTGTTCCTTTCCCATGCACGCACTGTATTCACTTTTTTTCTTTTGCACACCTACTAGTAGCACTGGTAAAGAACATAGCTTTACTCCTGGGTGGGAAACCCATCCGGGACTAGTCCCGGGTCAGGAACCGGGACTAGTCCCGGTGAGTAACAGCAATCAGGACTAAAGGTTCTCCTAGCTTTAAAAAAATAATGCCTCCCACCGCTGCGTCCCGTGATATTCGAACCCAAGACCCTATGCATTGCCTCGCGCGTAGCTTACCACCCCACCTACACAACACATCTAACAATGGATGTGATGCTTCCCTTTTGAACTAACCCATCGGGGGACCTTTAGTCCCGGTTGTTTAGTCCCGGTTGTTACCAACCGGGACTAAAGGGTCTTTTAGTCCGGGTTGGTATTACTAACCGGGACTAAAGGTTGAGGACTTTTAGTCCCGGTTGGTGTCTCCAACCGGGACTAAATGTCCTCTGCCACTGTGCCGAGCGCAGTAGCCGTTGGGCAGGGACCTTTAGTTCCGGTTGGAGACACCAACCGAGACTAAAGGTCTCTCTAGTCCCGGGCGTAAAAAATGCCGGGACTAGAGCTCATTTTAGCATCGGATGAAAGGTCTGTTCTCTACTAGTGTAGCATGCACAAATACAGATCTACGTGGAGCTAAAAAAAAATACAAGTGCACGTGCATACACGGAGAATTTTAGACCGGCCAAAAATTCATCAAACAAATGCCCCCACCAAGTTGAATTTTTCAAACGGGGCTCTGAGACTGGCGGTTGTCCGCCTCGGTTATTCGAGACAGGGTAGCCGGACCAACAACCGCCTCGGTTAATACTTAACCGAGGCGGGCAATATAACTTAACCGCCTTGGTTAATGCCTATTAATCGAGGCGGTCGCCCTAACGTAACCGCCTCGGTTAATTTCCCTAAGACAAAGGCCTCCGTTAATAAGTATTAACCGAGGCGGGATCCGAAGTTCGAGAGGATCAGAAACTGGAGCACCCAGTTACGAATCTCGGATTATATTTTGTCGGACCTCTTTCCCAAGAAAGGTTGATATGCATGACTGATCTTAGTTGCTCACGTATGAATGATGTGTGTTTGTGAAACAATGATGAAGACATCTCTAATGTAATAACTCTATGTTAGTTCGTCGAACGAGAATGAATGTAATATATGTTTGTCATCTATTTTTTGCTTTATTTATGTTTTCATTAGCGAAATTCAAAGTCAAATTTGAAAAAGCATTTTTTTAATCTGAAAATCATTAACCGAGGCGCGCAATTAATAACAGCCGCCTTTGTTAAAGGTTTAACGGAGGCGGACGCCTTTAGCAAACCGCCTTGGTTAAAGGTTTAACGGAGGCGAGCTATTAGGATAACCACCTCGGTTAATATGTATTAACCGAGGCGGTTCACTTCTAATGTCCGCCTCGGTTATTCTATTAGTTAAGCCACGATTAACCGTGATCTTTACGGTGAGGCGGTTGGCTTGTCCGCCTCAATTAAGCCAAAATACTCGTCTTCGTTAAATTTGCTGTAGTAGTGTTGGTTCCTCATAATATCTCAGGTGTAAATTGGTAATTTCACGTACCACTTAACGGTGTTAGAGCCAAAAGATGACCGTAGGGCCAGATTGGTAATCAAAAGTTCTAAGCGTGGCCAAATAGGTGAGAAAAATTATTTGAGAGCCAAAAAAATCAGGACCAAATAAGAAATTTTGACATAAAACTCTGCTGGAACCCATCTAGCCCTAGACCTGAATCATAATTCAGTAAAAGAATAGCTTTTAGTGTTGGTTTTTGTTTTTGAGGGAGTGTGATCATTATTTAGTCATCACAGAAACAAAAAATCAAGTGTTATTTTCTGTAAAATTTTTAAAAAGAAATCCTTGATTTGCTTCTGAATATCGGATCGACAATGCTCCCACGCAGGCGTTTGTCCGTCCGGACGCCGCACGCCACACCTCGCCTCGCCGCTTCCGCTCATGCTACTCGCTCCCATCTGCATCGCACGCCTCGCGCCGCGATAGTTGCTCTATCCCATCCCTCGCTCTCCCGTCGTGCACTTGGTCCGCGCGGATTCGACCTCCGCGTCACGCAGCCCGCTCGCCGCGGCCCCATCCCGCGCGCTGCCTCTGCTCTCCCATCTATCGCTCTTTTTCTCGCGTCCGTTGACGGCAGAGGGTCTCCCCCGCCTCTTCCCCAACCCCCAACGCCGTTGGGTTGCCTCGCCGCCGCCCCCCTTCTAATGTCCGCTGGGCGCACGTGCCGGGGCGCCTCGGTCATCCACGGCCGAGCCTAGGCACCCACGAGCGTGGCCAGATGGTGGTGGTGGTGGTCACGCGCCGCCGCTCGTCACTGTCTCCCACCCCGACGGCCCGAATCAACCAGAACAGGCCTCCGCTCTGCTATGTTGCAAATGCATGTTTCAAGTGTTTCAGAGGTATGTTGCAATTGTTTTATATGGATGTTGCAAAAGTAGATACAGGATGCTTGCATATGTTGCAAGTGTTTCAGAGGCATGTTGCAAGCGTTTGGTCAAAATATTTTATCTGTTCCAAACGTATGTTGCAAGTGTTCTCATTTGAATGTTGCATATGTTTCACACATGTGCTGCAACAATATGTTCCAAATGTTTTAGTCTTATGTTGCAGTAAATATTTTCATGTTGCAAGTTGCAAGGGTTTTAATATGGATGTTGCATATGTTTCACACATATGTTACATGTGTATGTACCAAATGTTTCATCTCCTTCAGACGTATATTGCATTCGAGTGTTTTTATGTCGCAAGTGTTTCATGTTTCAGAGATACGTTCAGAGAGTCATGGGGCACAGCTCAGACGCCAGGAGATGGGGCATGGCGAGCCGGGGGGCCTACCAAAGGGGTGCCCTAGGGCCGGGAGATGGGGCGCGGTGCCCTGGGGGCTGCGGACGGAGCGCGCGGCGCGCCGGGGGCTGCGGACGAGCGGGCTGGGGCCAGCACGCGCTGCGCTTGTGGACGAGCACACTGTGGGAAGGCTGGGGTGAGTCTCGTATCGGATGGGCTCTTGTGGATCGTACCGTACGAGTGGGGAGCTCGTCATGACACGCTGCGGGGACCGGACGTCCGGGCGTTGGTGCCTCCCGTATCAGATACGGATCATATCTTGCGCACCTGCATGTGGTAATTGGGCCGTGAAGTTGGGGTTGATGGGCCCATATTTGTAGATATTAGGCCCATTAGTAGAAGCCCACGGAACGCCACTCCCCGTCTCTCTCTTGCTGCAGCCGTTACATTTCATCCACCCAAATCCGGCGTGGCAGTCGCGGCGGCGGAGAGCGCAGAGCAGAGGGCAGTCCTAGCGGTCGGCGCCCGAGGTGCCTGACGGTCTTGCGGCGTGGCCAGGTTGCTAGGCGCCGGACTCCAGTTAAGCCTGCGCGAAGCACGGGCAGGAGCCACCCACCACGGCGCTGCAACGTAAGCAGGTAGTACTCCTGTTTCTCATTTCTCAAGGCTCCGGTTGTGTGCAATTTATATTTGCGGAATTCAGAAGCTCGATTCAATTTCAACTGCCCGTGCTTCATACTTGTATTTTGAAACAACAGAGAAAACAGCACTGCACACTCGTTGTGCATTTTGAAGCAATACAAAAGCACTAGAGCCCACCACACTAGTGGCAGTTCGTTTTCCCTTATGACTCCCTTTTTAATAAAACAAACAAACAAACTTGTTATATGTGTGTAAAGACATAGTGTGGTATTATTATGTTGGATTATATTGTGAAAAAAAGGAATCAATTTGGAGCACATAGAACCTGTGTATGCATTTTGGATAGGCTCTGTATTTGTGATCCATAATGCCTTCAAGAAACAATCTCTAGAAAAAGAGATATATTGTTCTGGAACATTATTCTAGTAGTAACATTTACACATCACAACATGATATATAGTGACTGCAATGAAAAACAATTATACTCTAAATAGGAAAAGAAAAGTTATCTGTACTGACAAATGACAAACCAGTGATTTCAGTAGGATGTTATGTGACTCCTTATTGATCAACACCATCGTAGTTACACCCATACAAATCAGAGAGCTAGGTAGTACAGTACAATACATATATACAGCATTATATTCATTCAGATACAACTCACACTTATATATCAACATAACCATATATGAACAACAGAGACAGGCAGATATATTAAAAACACGCAGAACGATTATTTGGGCACCTCATGGATTGGCATTATGTATGACAACAGGATGGTTTGGATGTGCTGCCATGTTTTGTATGATTGAATATGGATTGCAGTCACCATTAAGCTCAATCTCCTTCAGACCTGGAAGGTTTTCTACTCCAGAAAGAGATACCAATTGCGTGAAATCCCAAACTATGTTCTCAAGCTTAGGAGTAGCTCCATTCTCGAAATGGATCGTGGTGATGTCTGAGCCCTCGACAACAAGGTACTTGAGATTCTAGAACTCATCATCCTTGAAGGTGAGCCTCATTTCTATGTATGACTTGTGCCAGAGCCTGAGGTACCGCAAGCTGCTGAGCTCACCAAGACTCCAGATGGCATTGTCCATCAAGGAAGTACCACATAGAGTTATCTTGGAAAGTAGATGAAGCTCCTTGATCCAACTAGGCAGCCCGGTTATGGTGCCATTGATGGTTAGGCTCTCAAGTAATTTTGGGGGTGAGAATGCAGTCTTCTCCATGTTCAGGTCAGGAGTTTCGCTGCTGCTAGTTAGCTCAATTCGGAGCGACAAAGAGCTGAGACATTCATTCAGCCTCTCAATCACCCGTAGAAAATGACCAAGACGAGCTTCCTTGCCACGGAGAACCACACCCAGCTTTCTCAGTTGTTGCAGCCGTCCAACTTCCATCAATTCATCAGCACTGTTGAAGACTTCAGCATGGCACAGAATCTGCAAATCTGTCATGCTCCCGATTCCACGAGGCATTTGCACAGTGGAAAATGACCTGCCCCCTGACCCAGAGGCAGCATCCTTTCTTTGATGTTCAACATTGCCAGCGAGTAGATGCATCAGCTTTGGTAGCACGACAGCTTTTGAGGACAATGTCCGTATCTTGGTTTGTCTGATGTCAAGTGTCTCCAGGTATCTGAGCTTCTCAATGTCCTTTGGGAGCTCAGTGATATCAGTGTTCCTTATACTCAGATACTTGAGCTGATATACCTTGTTGCAGATGTCCTTGAGGTGGTGTTTCTTCAACCCTTTGAATCCTTCTAGGTCCAGCACTTCCACGAATCCTAATGGAGGAGATACTTGCAGCAACTCAAGAATGCTTCCGTGTAATCCATTTCCATGAAATATTTAGAATCCTCCGGATCTTCTATGGGAATGGGACGCTCATGGATGTTTCTCCAACAGCAGCCGGTGGATTGTTCAGCACCCTTTACATTTTTCATTTTGTGGTGCTGGAGTTGTTGCAGCCTGATTCCATTGCGGATAGAAAGGCGAGAAGCCAAGTCAGGAGGCAGGTCAGTGTCGACTAAGCCCTCATCTCTGGCCATCTTGGTAATGAATGACAGAATCCGATGATGCACCGTGCAGGTCTTCACTTTGCCTGCAGCACCGATGTCAACAGGACGAATTAGACCATGGATTACGAGCGCATCAAAACAGCGCTCAGCCTCAACAGTTGCAACCAGCCCATCTCTTTTGGTGATGAGGTTTTCAGCCGCCCATCGTCTTACAATGCTTGTCCTCTTGACTCTGAAATCCTGTGGAGAGCTGGATGTCAGATACATCCTCTCAAAAAGGATGGACAGGTACAGCAGGCAGCTCTTGTAATGGCTCGGCAGGTCATTGTAGGAGAAGAGTATCATGTGTGTAGCAATGATGCTCCCAAATGTGAGGCTGTCCAGCAAAATCTGAAGCTGCTCTTTGGGTCTTTTGGGATTGACATAGAGCGCGCGGAGGAACATCTCCATGGAGAAGAAGTTCCCTCCACGCTTTGTGAGTATCTTCCTTATGATCTCCTGCAGATCGCTGTCGCAGTGGTCACCGACTAGTGCCACAGCTTTCTCGTGGAAAAGGGTGTCAATGTTGAGATAGTTCTTGACCTTGTAGGGAACCAACAACGGCTCCCGCCATGTCGTCACAATGATGGCACTTCCAGCTGAAAAGGGATCGCCATGGCTAGCAGCCACAGATTCTATCTCTGCCCGCACCTTTCCATATGGATCGTTAGCGGCGACAATCAAGAACCTTTTGCCCTTGAGACGATCCTTGAGCTTCTTCACCAACTGATGCTCCTCCTCATCCATGTCGCCATCGCCTGCCGCTAACTTGTCTGCATGATCATGATCATCATCCAGTGCGGGCAGCTGGTCCAGTATGCACTGGAGCGTCTCCTTGCGCTTCATGTACTTCTCGATGCCATTGATCCATGCCTTGAGATGGAAGCAGCTCGACAAGGATGGATGCTCGTAGACCTTCCTCGTGAGCGGGTACTCGTCTTCCTGGTACTGCCTCCTCACAATGGCGATGACCCGGAGCCAGCACTGCGGATGGCCGCGGGGCAGGTCTTTGGTCAGCCAGCTGATCACCTCCCGGACGTCCTCGTCCAGGAACTCCGTGGCGTTCGCCAGAGCTCGCCTCCGCGCGTCGTCTTGCTCGTCCTCCGCGGCGGCGGCGGCGACAGGTACGGCGGCGGCCACATGCGGGACGGTGACGTCGTACCTGCGCCGCCTCTCGCCCAGGTCGCGCGCCCGGGCCTTGAGCTCCCGGATCCGCACCGCGGTGCGGTGACGGGCCGGCATGGTGCTCAGCAGGCGCGGGGCGCGCCGGAGGGTGGCGAGGACGCCCGCGCCGGAGCCGGCCCCGGCGCCGGGGACGTCGGAGACGCACTGCACGTAGCGGTCGATGCAGTTCTGGGAGTCGTAGGCGAGCTCCTTGACCTGCTTGGCCCAGGCCCGGACCTGGTGGTTGGGGCGGTCGGCGGCCGCGACGTCGAGGAGGAAGCCGTTCATGCTCTCCATCTCGTCCTTGATGAACTCGACGTCGCCGCGGACGCCGCGCAGCAGCTGCGCCTCCTCCAGGAGCACCGACGAGAGGCGGCCCAGCAGCGAGTCCACGGCGCCCTGGGCGGTGCCGGCCATCTCTCGATCTCTGGATCGGACGTGTTTGGATTGGAACTGTGAAACTTTTTTGCACGCAGGAGTGGGTGCATGTGCATATGTATATATACACGCACCGAGCGAGCATCTGAACATGTAGGGGACAAAAGCTATGCAAAACCTTGGATGGAGAGGAACGTACGCGCACGGCACACACGCATTATGGGAAATCCATTCCAAACTTGCAAGATCAGCAGTCAATCGTCTTTGCAATGGCAGCAAAACCAAGCTGGCAACAGGCATTTTAAGAGCAAAGGATGACTTGCATTATACATCAGGCCAGCAATCGGCACCATTACACGTTTCGAAATAATAGGGCGTCCCCTACAACTTCCTAGCTATTTGCTTACTTAGAGGAGAGAGAACATCTAAAAAACTGCTCGCTAGTGCTTCGCTCCTCACTACCGGAAACAATAAAATTGCCGAGTGCCTAAGGGTTTGCCGAGTGCATTCCATTGGGCACTCGACAAACATACCAGTTACCGAGTGTATTTAATGAAACACTCGGCAAACATATAGCACTCGGTAAAATACAACTTTGCCGAGTGCCTAATAAAAAACACTCGGCAAACTACAACAAAACTCTCGGCAAAATGGAGTCACGTGCGTTGGGCGTGCGGCGGCCATCTGACGGCCGTTGGGTGCGCCGCCCTGCCGTTAGAACTTTGCCAGACACTCGGCAAAGACAGGGTATGCCGTGTGTTTTTGTTTGACACTCGGCAAACTGATATTTTTGCTGAGTGTTTTTTGTTTACACTCGGTAAAGTATTATTGTTGCCGAGTGTTTTTTAATGGCACTTGGCAAAATAATAAATTTTTGTCCTTTCCTGCCCTCCAAACTTTTTCTACTCTCCACATACAACATGTGGTACTACATGTTAAAATTTGGTATATTTCTCGATCTGTTTGCTATATTTAAGTAATTTATTGCATTTAGAGGAATTTTTTGGTTTAAGTCAAATTTGAACTGCAAGTGATACAAATAATGAAATAAATTGAGTGGAGAAATCATATTCATGTTATTGAGTCCATTTTGGGGCCTTACTCAAGAAATGAAAAGAATTTTCGAACATTTTGTTCAGGAAACACGACCACGAACGTGTGGTCAAATGATTTTTAAATTCTAAAAAAAACAAATGAAGTCTGAAAATGACGAGATTTGTCAAGATCTCCTGATATCATACGTGGAGACTGTGGAAAAAAATGAGAAGGTTTCGCACAATTTGTCACGTACGACCTTTACAAACCGAAGCATCTCCGAAGAAGAATCGTAGCGTTGAGAAGGATCCGGTAAGATTTGGAGTCAAAGTGACGGTTGAATTGGGGTTTGACTTCAAAACTTTTTGTATAGGCAATAGACAACATAGATTGATTCACGTCAAATTTTGGTAATTTTTTGGATCCGTTTGATAATTTTAATTTATTAACTGCAATTATAGTATTTTTATTGATATATATTAAATTTGCGCTATAACTGCATGAAATAATGGATTAATATTCGTAGAAAAATCAAATATGCATTGTTGAGTGAATTTGACAGGGTATTTTTTAAATTACATCGTAATAAATTTAGTAAAACACGTTATGAAGAAGAAGGATGAGTGGGCATGAAATATCAATTTATTTTGCCGAGTGTATTCTACTTGACACTCGTCGAAAATAGTATTTGTCGAGTGTCATATAGGGGGACACTTGGCAAATTAAATGACCCGCCCCACCGCGATGTCGGGCCGTAATGAAAATTTAAAAAAATGCCGCCGAGTGCCCCGGATCTTGGCACTTCGGCATATCTATACTTTCTTGCCGAAAGTGCCCCAATCTTGGCACTCGGCATACTCCTTCATATGCCCCCAATGGCCCGCACCCCCGGCACTCACCCTCGTGAACACAACACACCGTACCGCACATACGCACCACCACCCCACCCCACCGCCCCCCTACGCGCCCGTCGCCTTGCATGCCAAGCCCACGCCAAGCGCGCCCCACCCCTGCCGCCTCCCGCCCCACAGCCCCGCCACCGTCAGCATCGCTGCCCCTCCATGGCGCGCCCGCCGCCCGGCGCGTCTCATGATTTCATTCTCTCAAAAACGACATGTGAATAATTTTTTCTGGTGTCATGAACCTCAGATTTATTGGTGAATAATTTTTTCTACATTCTTTTCCTTAGAGTTGATTTTGAGGGATAAAACAATGCCAAAAAATTGATTTGGTAAGATCATGTTCAAAATATAAATTTATTTTGACTGGAGCAAGTATTTTGCATCTCCCCTGCACTGGGAAGAAGAGGTGTCCTGGTAACAAAGGTACACAAGGCGCAGCAATATGGGGACAAAGGTACACAAGGGCGCAGCAATGATGTACGAACGGCATCTGAGGCATCTGAGGATGCCCATGCCCCTGCATGTTGTTGGCATATGTGGCTGGCATGCTGGTCTGTGGCATGGAGCCTAGCACACCGACTGGTCTGGGGCTCATGCCTGCTGGATTTGATGGCATGGTGCCACTGCCCCTGGTAGACCGCTTCCGGTGGGACCTAATAGGGCTGACCTCATCCTGACTCGTTCAGCTGAAATCCTCTGTCTAACCCTTTCTACTTGCTCACATTCCTTCAAGAGCAAGGTCTCAACTTCCGCAAACTGCTTCAGCTTCAACTCCAATCTCTTTAACTGCAAATTGAGTGTTGCAATATCAATAAGCCATCCTCAGCAAACAACATACTAGAGTAAGTGTGAATAAGGGTCTATCAAAACAACTACCATGCTGGTACCAGAAAATTTAACCCTACTCTGACTTGGATCCAGCAAAAAAGCTCACTCATACTATATACTATCAAGCTAGGCTAGGAAACAAAACTTAGTTCCAGGAGTGCCAGACTGCTTTTCTAATTTAATTAAACAGGCAACTCAGATATCAAGGGACCCGAAAGTCTTAGCCGACTTCTAGAACCTAATACCAGTTTTCATCTAACGATAAGTCAGATGTGAAGGGACTCAAACAAGTCCAGCGCCAAGCATGCAACAACAAATGGTCCAGTTCAGTAGAAATCTACCACCCCTAAATCAGCGGCTTGACTCAGTCACAACAAATGGAGACAGCTGTGCATGCAAATCAGATGGCGAAACCCATACTAACCTGATGATTTATTACAGTAGCAGCTAGCCTTTGAACTTCACGTTCCTCTTGATCGGCAAAGAGCTTAGACTTCATTGCTGCTGCTGACAGACCAAACATGGCAGCATGTTTCACATTTTCTGGAGAAACGGATGGTGAAGCACCTGTTTGGAAAATTAATGATTCTTTTAACATTCATGTCTAGAGTGAACTAATCAGGATTTTGCTAGCAATATTGACTGTAGCAGGTATTAAATACAAAGCAGATACCATTATGGTTCCCAAATTTTGGATTTGTACCATTGCCCATACCATCAGCATGCATGCCTTCTGAACAGTTTAGGAGAGATTCCTAGCTCACTTGGTAATCTTTCTTCCCTGGCTTTCTTACTGCTTTCTCATAACAGTTTAGGAGGAAGGATTCCAGAGAGCTTAGGTAAGCTTAAAACCCTGCAAGCACTAGACCTCAGCTATAACAACTTGTCAGGCACCGTTGCACCTGCACTTTATAACATCTCCTCTCTTACTTTTCTTGGACTTGGGGCCAACCAACTTGTTGGTACGCTTCCCACCAGTATCGGCAACACCCTTACAAGCATCACATAATTGATATTGGAAGGGAGCAGGTTTGAAGGTCCAATTCCAGCTTCACTGGCCAATGCCACAAATTTGCAATATCTAGATCTCCGTAGCAATCCATTCACAGGTGTTATTCCTTCACTGGGATCCCTGACCTTGTTGAGTGGCAGCAGCACGTAGCCTGCTGTGTGCTTAACACCATGTTGCAACTGGCAGCAGCACGTAGATATGTGGATGCTTGCTAATTCCCTTATTTTTAACATGCAAGTAGCCTGCTGTGTGCATAGCACGAATTTAAGTGTTGCATTAGTGTTGAATGTTGTGATTACAATTACAGTATGCTGTAGATGCACACCTTTCGATACTGGAATTCACTTTGCAATATGAAGTCTAACACTGTTAAAAAGGAAGCTAACACTGTTTCGAATACTTCTCTTTTGTGTAGAATCAATCGGCGACATCAAATAATCAGTCTCAAGACCCGGATTTGTCGCAGAGGTTCCAAGGGCCTACGCAGTGATTGCATTTGCATTGTGGCTTATTGTGACTTAGTTGTGACTTGTGATGATGGTTTATTGTAAATTGTGATGATGGTTTATTGTGACTTGTGATGATGGTTTATTGTGAATTATGATGATGGTTTATTATACCTGTGACATATAATTATGCATGTGATGATGTTTTATTGTGAATTGTTATGCTTTTTTTGTGAATTGAGAGGGGTATGTTATATGTGACAGATTAGTAAAAAAGGGGGGGTCTTGGTCGCTTTGCCGAGTGTAACACTCGGCAAAGAGAGGAGTTGCCGAGTGTCAAGGCAAAACACTCGGCGAAGAGACCATTTTCTGTCATTCTGGGAACCTTCTTTGCCGAGTTTTTTTGGCTTTGACGAGTGTATTCCAATGGACACTCGGCAAAGTGACCATAAAATCTGACCATTGCTCGCTTGTTTGCCGAGTGTTTTAGGCGTGTGGGGGGGTGCGACCCGGATATCCACGGCGGACCACATGGGTCATGTGCCCCGGTGACCGCCCCCACAAAAGACGAAGCCTTGCAGGGCACGACTCTGGTCGACGCCTTCCGCAAGACATCTGGAGGATATCCTGAAGATACTACGAGATCTGTTAGGATATGTACGATCCCAAGATTCCTGTAATCAGTTATTACTTTCCGATTATCTCTCAGATCTAACCGACTTGTAACCCTGCTCCCCGGACTATATAAGGCGGTCAGGGACCCCCTTCAAACACACGCAATATCATACGATAGCTAATACAAACCAACAGACCACAGGAGTAGGGTATTACGTCATACTGACGGCTCGAACCTGTCTCACTCGTGTGTCTCTGTTGCCTTCTTGTTCTTGATCTCACGCTCCTCTGCCGATCAATCTACCTTCGTGGGATACGCCTCGGAGGACTGCCGACGATATTCTGTCAACAGTTGGCGCGCCAGGTAGGGGATCACGTGCTGTTTCCCTATCGAATAAGATGGCTTTTTCTGCAGGCTCTTCGTCCCTCCCGCAGCCCGGCTAGATCATCATGGTCGGATCGATCTCGTGGATCATCAACGCTAACGGAGTCGGAGAGCTCTTTGAAGCGGGGCAGATCAATTCTGCTCCGATCATCCCCGCACCTGCAACTATAGATCTGATCTCGGAACCACTTCCGAGGTCTCCTTCATCAACCACTCGCCGCTCGCTTCCTCGTTACCAGAGGAGGCAGATCAACAACGACGATCTGATCGAATCCAGGTCGATCTGAAGCTTGCCGATTGTCTCTCCATCGTCAATTCGGCTCTAGACACCTTGGTTCAGCGCCGACCACTCTCCGATCTAGATCTGTCAGGGGTTGCTCGGCAAACTCTAGGGGGTACGGCCCTACCCTTCGGCTTCACCAACTCCGCCGCTAACTACCAAGACGCACTGAGGGGCCAATTCACCGATCAAGTGGGGGACATCCATCCCCTCGTCGACCATATCGCCGACCAGCTCCCGAAGACGGTCAACATGTTGCACGCCTGCCAGCACCATGGAGCATCCCTCCAGACCATCCTAGAGGAAAATCCGGGCTCCGAGTCGTAGGGCTCTACGGAGACCCTCACCGAAACCTTCTCCGAGCACCTCCTTCTCCCACCTTTCCGGGGTGGTGCGGTCTTCAACGTCAGCATCGACAGCCCTCCTCGGAACGGTGAAACCGAGGAAGAGCGCGTTGCTTGGGAGAACCGGAACGTCAATCGCGCGCAGCGCCGAGAAAACGAGGCGACCATTGCAAGGGCCAAGGCTGCTCGGAATAATTGACTCGATTCACAAGGAAGGCCACTCCCGCTCCACCACGACCTCGATGAAGAATTTCTCCGCGTTGACGGCCATGACGTTTTCAAGACTCCAAGCGCCAATTTGGCAGTGGCCGCCAATGAGCTCGCCCGCCTCCCACAGACGTCCGAGCTCGCCAAGGTCGCCGCCATTCTTAAAGCGGCACATTGTTAGGTTAATGAGATTCAAGAGGATCAGAGACCTTCGTGCTCTACGAGCACAATTCGCCGATCAGCTGCCCCGAGATCCAATCGCCGCCCCAGTTAAAGCCGTTTCGCCGACCAGTCGCTGCCACCTCTGGGGGGAGCCGGGGGCCACCGCGCCGAACACCATCTCCAACACGACCAGGAGGTCGAACAGGATGCTTGAGTGCACCTCAGCAACCTCCGGGATGCACGATGGTGTATCGAGCAGCGTCATTTCAGTCGCCATGAATACGAAGTGTGTCGCCGCTAGGAGTATGAGCAAGAGTACGGCAACCCGGACCCGGCCCTCGAGCCGATCGCTGACGGCAACGCCACAGACGATGGCGCCGACAACCCTAAGGGGCCCCTAGCTTTCACAAGGGCGCTCCGAACACTTCGGTGGCCCCATGGTTTCAAGATCACTGGGGTCGAGCCCTACGAAGGAAGAATGAACCCGACACCCTACGAAGGAAGAATGAACCCGACACAGTGGCTGCAGGCCTACGCCACTGCTGTTCGCGCCACCGGAGGAGACACCAGTGTCATGGCAAATTATCTCCCTGTCATGCTCACGCCACCCGCCATGAGCTAGTTTACCAGCCTTGCCCCAGACTCCATCGGATCTTGGGAAGAGCTGAACAAAGTTTTCACCGACAACTATATGGCCACGTGTACTCGACCGAGCACCAAGCATGATCTCAACCGTATTAACCAGAAGTTGTCCGAGCTCCTCTGCAGCTATATTCGATGCTTTTCCGAGATGAGGAACTCTATTCCCAACATCACAGAAGCGGAGGTCATCACCGCCTTCATCCGAGGACTCCACCATCGCGAGCTCTGATCCAAATTCAACCGCAAGCCACCCACAGGCATCGGTGAGATGATCACTACTGCCAACTAGTACGTCGACGCCGAGGAAGCTGAGGTGCGCTTCAACGAGGACACGGGCACTCATCGTCCACCTTGCCGCTACGACGACCGCCCCGATGATTGACGCCACAACGACCGCCATCCCGACGACCGCAGTTACCATCGTGACAGCGGCCGTGATCGAACAGAAGGACCCAGGCCTAGCCAAAATCGCCGCCGCCGGCCAGATCACATCATCGCCAATGTCAGTCAACCTCGCACTAAGCGCAACTATGATGAACAGTGCCAAAAGATCCTTGACAGCCCATGCCCTCTTCACAAGAACGCCAAGCATAAAATGAAGGACTGCCTCGGGTTGGCTAAGGAGTTCTAGGACAAAAAACTAGACGACGACGCCAACGGCGGCAACGGAGGTCGCCGACCACCTGGGGGCAATAACAACTCCTTCCAGGACCATGACAAGGTGGTCGCCACCATCTTCGGAGGCATCGCCTCCATCGAGAGCAGAACAGAACGGAAGCTCGTCGCCCGATGAGTGCTCACTGTCACTTCAGAGGAAACCACCGCCAACCCCAGCTATCGCCCATGGTCTGAGGTTCCTATCACCTTCAGCAGGGCCGACCAGTGGGCGGACATACCGTACACAGGGCGTTTCCCCCTCGTCCTCGACGCAACCGTCCGGAAAGTGCTTTTCAGAAAAGTGCTCATTGACGGTGGGAGCGCTTTGAATCTACTCTTCGCCGGGGCTCTAAAGGAGTTAGGCTTCGGGATAACAGATCTCACACCCTCAAACTCTTCCTTCTGGGGTGTGGTACCTGGCAGGGCATCCAAACCACTTGGGGAGATCACCCTACCAGTACAGTTCGGCACGGCAAGCAACTACCACGTCGAACACATCAACTTCTACGTCGCTGACGTCGACACCACCTACCACGCCATACTTGGTCAGCCAGCACTTGCCAAGTTCATGGTTGTACCGCACTACGCCTATCTGGTGCTGAAGATGCCTTCACCTACTGGAGTCTTGGCCCTCTGAGTCAACCTGTCCATCGCCTACGCCTGCGAGACAGAGAGTCTCGCCCTCGCCAAAGCTACCGATCTCTCCATCCAGATGGCTAGCGTGGTCACCGAAGCCAAGACGGTGCCTCCCAATGACATGGAGATCCTAGAGCTAGAGCCTCCTCGCGCCTTTGCCAAGTCCAAGGAAGTCAAGGAGGTCGGCCTCGGCCTCAATGACCCCTCCAAGACCGTGAAGATTGGGGCGCACCTTGACCCTAAATAGGAAAGCGCGCTCATCTCCTTCCTACGTGCCAATGCCGACGTGTTTGCTTGGAAACCTACAGACATGCCGGGGGTACCACGGGAGAAGATCGAGCACTCCTTGAACGTCTCGCCGACCGCCAAACCGATCAAGCAGAAACTCCACCGATTCGCGCCAGACAAGGAGTCTATTAGGGTAGAAATAAAATGGCTCTTAGCTGCCGGATTTATAAAAGAAGTGTATCATCCTGAGTGGTTAGCAAATCCTGTTCTAGTTCGAAAAAAGAATAAAGAATGGAGAATGTGCGTTAATTACACTGATCTCAACAAACACTACCCTAAAGACCCCTTCAGTTTACCTAGGATAGACGAGGTTGTAGACTCTATCACCGGCTGCGAACTGCTCTCCTTCCTTGACTGTTACTCTGGCTATCACCAGATCTCCCTCAAGGAAGAAGACCAGATCAAGACGTCATTCATCATGCCTTTCGGGGCGTACTGCTACACCACCATGTCCTTCGGACTCAAGAACATCGGAGCAACCTATCAAAGGGCCATCCAGATGTGCCTCGATCAACAGATCGGCTGCAACGTCGAAGCTTACATCGACGACGTGGTCGTCAAGTCTAAGACATCCGATGAGCTTATCGCCGACCTCAAAGAAACGTTCGCCAATCTGAAAAAGTACCGATGGAAGTTGAACCCTTCAAAGTGCATCTTTGGAGTTCCATCCGGTATACTGCTGGGCTACATCGTCAACGCTCGTGGTATCGAACCCAACCCTGACAAGGTCTCCGCCATTACCAACATGAAACGGCGAACATGCGTTAAGGATATACATAAACTTACAGGCTGCATGGCTGCTTTAAGCCACTTCATATCACGCCTCGGTGAAAAAGGGCTTCCATTCTTCAAACTTCTCAAGGCCTCCGAGCATTTTTCTTGGTCGGAGGAGGCAGATACAGCTTTCGAGCAGCTCAAGTTGTTCCTAACAAAGCCTCCGATCATGACGGCGCCACGGCCAGACGAAACTCTCCTGATCTACATTGTCGCTACTTCCCACGTCGTCAGCACAGCTATCGTGGTCGAACGCGAGGAGGCCAGGCACGCCTATAAGTTGCAACGTCCAGTATACTTCATCAGTGAGGTCCTTAACGAGCCCAAAACTCGTTATTCTTAGGTCCAAAAGCTGCTATACGCCATTCTGACTACGTCGCGCAAGCTCCGTCACTCTTCAAGTATTACAAGATCATCGTGGTCACTGAGTTACCCCTTGGGGACATCCTCCGCAACAAAGTGGCCAACGGCCGTATCATCAAGTGGGTTGTCGAGCTCGGCACCTACTCAATTGAATTCAGAAGCAGGCCTATGATCAAGTCTTAGGCGCTTGCGGATTTCATCACTGAGTGGACCGAGATCCAAGAGCCCATCACCGCCACCTGCCCCGAGCACTGGGTGATGTACTTTGACGGTGCCCTTAACATCAACGGTGCTGGCACTGGCATTCTATTTATTACGCCGACCAAGGATAAGCTCCGATACGTTCTCTGGATACACTTTCCTGTCTCCAACAACGCCGTCAAGTATGAAGCATGTCTCCACGAACTCCGTATAGCCATTGAGCTCGGCGTCAAACGCCTCATGGTATACGGGGACTCCGCGCTGGTCATCAACCAGCTCAACAAAGATTGGTCTTGCTCCAGTGAGAAGATGGATGCATATTGCACCGAAATCAGGAAGCTTGAAGGAAAATTCTACGGCATCGAGTACCACCACGTGGTACGTGACCAAAATCAGCTCGCCAACCATTTATCCAAATTGGGCTCTTCTCACGCCGCGATCCCGTCAGGGGTTTTCGTTCAAGATCTCCTGGTGCCATCCATCAAAGAAGATAAGGAAGTTCAGGAAGTTCCCCCCGCCGAGCAGCTGGTACTTACAATACCTTCGCCGGCCACCGATTGGAGGGAGCAATTCATCAAGTACCTTACCAGCGCTGAGGTACCCGCCGACAAGACTGAAACCGAACGCCTAATTCGTCAAAGCAAGCATTACGTGCTGGTGGATGGCAACTTGATGTGGAAAAGTGCCAAGGAAGGGATACTGCAGAAATGCATCAACCAAGAGGAAGGAATAAAACTACTTCTCGAAATTCACTCTGGTTCCTATGACAATCACATGGCCTCGAGAACACTGGTCGGCAAGGCTTTTCGATCTGGTTTCTATTGGCCCACAGCCATCTCCGATGCAGAAGACCTCGTCCGACGTTGTGAGGGATGCCAATTTTTTGCCAAGCAAATACACGTGCCGGCGCAAGAGCTGCAAACCATCCCAGCTACCTGGCCCTTCGCATGCTGGGGACTGGATATGATTGGGCCTTTCAAGACAGCGCCAGGTGGTTTCCGGTACGTGTATGTCGCCATCGACAAGTTCTCCAAGTGGATTGAGTATAAACCGCTCATCTCGGCTACTGCAAAGAAAGCAGTCGAGCTCTTCGAAGATATCTTCCACAGATTTGGTCTCCTGAATAGCATCATCACCAACCTCAAAACTACATTTATTGGTCATCACTTTTGGGACTTCTGCGAAGACCGATGCATCTCCATCAAATATGTCTCCGTTGCCCATCCTAGAGCCAACGGCCAGGTCGAACGGGCGAATGGTATGATTCTTGATGCTCTCAAAAAGAGGTTATATCAGAAAGAAGAAAAGCATCCGGGCAGATGGCTCAAGGAGCTACCAACTGTAGTCTAGGGACTGCGTA
Source organism: Miscanthus lutarioriparius (assembly GCA_904845875.1). Classification (NCBI taxonomy): domain Eukaryota; kingdom Viridiplantae; phylum Streptophyta; class Magnoliopsida; order Poales; family Poaceae; genus Miscanthus; species Miscanthus lutarioriparius. The sequence continues at coordinate 13,753 of CAJGYO010000784.1, read as the reverse complement.
CTCAAGCTAGTCGCAACACCGGTGTATCTCCATACTTCTTGGTCTATGGCTCAGAAGCCATACTACCAGCGGACACTGCCTTCCGAGCACCTAGGGTGGAAAACTATGATGAAGAGCAAGCCGCAGCTGTTCGGACAGAGGACGTCGATAGGGCCGAGGAAGAACGCCTAATCAGCTGCGTTCGCACAGCCAAATACCTAGAAGGCTTGCAGAGGTACTACAACCGAAACATCAAAGGTCATTCATTTGCTGTCGACGATCTCGTTCTTCGTAGAAAACAAAAAACTGAATGGATGCACAAGCTCTCTTCCCCTAGGAAGGGCCTTACGTCTTCCAAGAGGTTACCCGACCAGGGTCTTATCGCCTAAGTGACTTAGAAGGAATCGATGTTCCCAACTCGTGGCACATCGAACACCTTATATGTTTCTATCCTTGAAACGCTCCAGATATGTACTCTCCACTTTTATGTTGAATAAAGTTTTGGTCTCCATAACTTGTCTCCATTATGGTTTAACATCCACTCGCGGTCGCCGAGCTCTATGCTACTTTATAACGAACTCCAATACAAAATTGCCATAACCGCGCCGACCACGTCTCTCCAAAACTCCAATGTTATCGCCGAACCATTTTCTCTAAAATCGCCGAACGGTTTCTCCAAAACGCCGAATAAGTTTTCACCAAAAATCGCCGAATAAGTTTTCGCCAAAATCGTCGAACATGTTTTTGCCAAAATCGCCGAACACCTTTTCTCCAAAGCGCCGAAAACGTTTTCTCCAACTCGTCAACGTATTTCGCCACACGTTTTCCCCAAATTGCCGGACACTTCGCTCCAAAATCTCTAAGATATTTCGCCGAACAGCGAGCAACATACTTTCTTTTCTGTTCTTTTTGGAGAAGAACCAGTATCCGATCCCTCCCTACATGTGCCATGGGCTCCACGCTCTGTGTTATGGGTGGTCGGGTGCGGTTCCTTGGTCACACCTATTCCTCCTACACGTCTACGAGCTCCGCGCTCGACGTTATGGACTATGGGCCAGCCAAGGCCGAGAGCTCAGCAATGAACTAATTGCTCGGACGTCGCATATATTACCTACATCTCCAAGTTATTTTGATAACCGCCGAGCGGCACATGTTCCGCTCTGTTCTCTATGGAGAAGACCCAGCCTCTAATCTCTCCCTACACGTGCTACGGGCTCCACGCTCTGCATTATGGGTGGTCGGCTGCGGTTCCTTGGTCACGCCTGTTCTTCCTACACGTGCACGGGCTCCGCGCTCGACGTTATGGGTTATGGGCTAGCTGAGGCCATAGGGGTCAGTAGCGAACTAACTGCTCGGACTCTACTTATACTCCGTCTAAGATTTTTTCGACGACATACAAGCAAACTGCATGTACATGCACCTTATAACATTTATCGCGTACATAAGTGTTTTTTGCGCCTTCGCGCGTTTTAACTACATTGTCTAGAAATTACAGATGATAACCTCTGAGCAGATCACTATGCTCCACCATCAACGTCCATCTCGCCAAACAGATCTATATCGCCGGTGAGCTTTTTCGCTGCGTCTTCCACCTCATCTTCCAGCCGCTGGGTCTCCGCATCGCTCAGTCCTTCGGCGAACCCACCACCTATCGATTGAAGGTCGATGGTTGGGTAATGGGACCGAACCACTGTGAGGACGTGAGTAGCGATGGACACAATGGCGTCGCGGTTGAAGCTCTTGAAGTTCTCCCACACTGCTTTGCACCTCTGAATGATGGTGTTCGAACGTTGTCGTCTGCCGTCGAGCTGAGTAGCCGTTTCCAGGTGGACGCAGTCAAGCACTGGCTTAATTGCGGCCACTACAGCGTTGAAGTTCTCACTTTGGGTCTTGGCCTCTTGCACTAGCACGTCAAACTACGCCTTGGCTTTGTGACGATAGCCTGCAAGCGTTACAATGTTCTATCATACAAGAAAGCTACTTCAATAGTAATTCCGACCAGGAGGAATTCACCTTTTAGCTCCTCGGCCAGTTTGTCTGCCCACTCTGTTTCTTTCGCTTTCTCCTAGCGAATTTGTTTGACGGACTAGCGCAGTTGGCTGAGCTCAGCATCTTGCTCTACAAGCGCAACAGTTATCACCAAGAATATGGCTGTTCACCAATGCAAAAGTACATTCGCCGATACACCATACCTGATTTCTGCTCGGATACACTTTTAAGCTGTTCGGATTTCTTTTCCAACTGCTCGGAGGCACTCTTTAGTTGGCCGGAGACAACGGCCAGTTGCTCGGACTGCCTTAGCACCTGGTCGGATTCAGCCGCTAGTTTTCCGGTAAGGACCCCCTTCTGGTATTCTAGGTCCCGTGCGTTGGACTCTGTAAGGTCTCGTTCGCGTCGGGCTCTCTGGATGTTTCTCTCTGAGAGGTTCATCGTCTCTTTGTGTTTTTGTTCTCTTCAGCAAGGGGCTCCATTCGCTTTATCAGCTGGCGGCGCTGCTCGACAATCCGGGTTATCTCCGGCGAACGCACAATGCCAATGTCGAAATCCAATTCCTAACATCAAAGAGGAGCACTCCAGATGCAGCACTAACATTGATCTGCTTCATCACCCCGGTGAGGGAGGTCTCTAGCCTCCTGAACTCCCTGGTGGTGTCCTCCTCTTCAATAATTACTATATCGTCGTCGTGTTTTTGGAGGATCCGTATAGATTGGGGTCGAGGCTCTTCACGCTCGATCTCCTCCACCTCGTCCTCCTCTGTTGCAGCTAGAGGCACCACCTGGGGGCTCGGTGGCCAGATAGCGGGTCAGACCATGCCCCCCGAAGCATCGGGGAGTGCCGTCCGCTTCTTCGGCACCGCAAGAATTTCCGCTCCAGATTCCGCCGTTGTCGAGGGTGCGGCTGTCGACTCATTCGCCGTCCTCAACAATCGTTCGCTGCCGCCAAGTCCACCAAGGGCAGCGATTGGCTCCTCCATATGCTGCCGAGCACCTAGCGATTCCTGGATGGGGTCCACCGACATTTCCCCCGCCCCGGGGCCAGCCTTCGGCTGTTGCTCAGTTTGAACGGGTGGGGCTGGATCCGTCGTTCGCCTTGCACTGCATCCAATCAGTTGGTCAGTCACCATAGGAGTTAAGAAACTACAGCAACATAACTCCAAGACAAGGACACTTATGGTTTGGTCTGATGGTTCAATTTATTGAACCGGCGATGCCTACCCGAGCCCCCAGGCGTAGCCATAGGGTCGACGCTCGTGCTCTGCAGGGGAGGTCTCGGCTCCCCCTCAGTCAACCTCTATTCTGCCTGCCGCTCTGGGGCCCTCTCCGCCTGCTGCTTCGGGTTCGCCTCCGCCTGTTGCTTGGGGACTTCTGTCGCGTGCCCCGCGGGGACTCCCGTTGACTACTATGCAGGAACTTCCCCTGCCAGCTGCTCGGGGACTTCCCTTGTCTGGGGTTCAGGGACTTCTTCGCCTCTCCCTGATTGATCCACCACGCGTGTGCCGCGCAGAGGCTCCTTCGTGCTCGGTAGAGGGGCCATCAGAACTTCATCATCATCAGACTAATCGAACACAGCGGTCCTTCACGTTCGAGTGGTCTGATCATCGCCAAGCGAGATGATGCCTGGTTTGCGGGGAGTAGCAGCCCCCGTCTTCCTCTTCTTCTGGGCCGGTTCGTCTGCCGCCAGTCTCTTCCCCCGTGTTTTCTTCGACACCGGGGGAGGACTCTCCATCCGACCAACATCCATATCTCTGGAATTCGAAGAAACAACAACGAAACTCTCTTTAGGTTGAGCCTGTGGTCGTGCATCCACCGCCGGCAGCCAATCGCCTCTCGACACCGAGAAGTATACCGCTCTATCCTACGAATGGATCTTCACATGATTGAATTAGACTACTGCTCGGCAATAACAAAAGGGAAAGCTTTTCGGAAACACAAAGTTGTGATATTTACCTAAGGAGGCAGATTCTTGAAGTTAAAAGGCTTTGTGTACCCTGACAAGCAGAATGAGGCAAGCAGAGTGAACAACTCTGCAGTCCGCTCTTCAACAACATTCCTTGATAGTATCTCTAGCCTCTCTCGGGTACCGTCGGTCTCCACTTTGAACTCAAAGCCCGGGTGTGCCCTCTCCTTACAGGGCTAAACGCGGTGCACTATGAAACTCGCCGCTACCAATCCACCATTGTTCCTCACGCGCTTTGTTAAGCCGAGGAGTTCCTTCACTGGCTCCATATCGTCGCTGCTCGACATCTCCGACCAGCTTCTCTGGCTTTCTGGGATGTGGTCGGCGTCACAGCGGACTGCTGGGTGGCTTTGTTTCATGTAGAACCACCTGGCGTTCCACCCCTTCAGTGACGTGTTCAGCGGCACAGTAAGGTATTCGCTCGCCATCCCGTCGCGTAGCTGAAGGTACACCCTATCGACCACCTAAGAACCAGCACCGCCTCTCTTCTTCAGCCAGAATAGGTGACGGAAGAGATTGAAGTGGGGTAGGATTCTGTGGTATGCCTCATAGAAATGGATGAAGATTGAGATGTGCAAAATGGTATTGGGGTGGAGGTTGCACAGACTAACCACCCAGAGCTCCAACAGATCCCTCAGAAATGGATGAATAGGAAATCCTAACCCGCGCCAAAAATAATCCTCGAATACCACTGCTTCATCGGTATGAGGTGTTGGAAAGGACTCACCAAGGGCCGGCCGCCATCCGACGGTGGCACGGTCAGGGAGAACACCGGCTTCCACCAATCTATTCAGCTCTGCCTCTCCCGTTCTCGATGGCACGCACTCCTCGTCACGCCGGGCCCCGGCACTCGCCTTCTTGGGGCTAGTCTTTTTCGGTTTCGTAGCTCCCTTCTTCGGCGCCATCTCCCAGATCTGATTAGGGTTTGGCGGCGGAGGCGAATGTGGTGGTGAATTCAGAGATGCGAGAGATAAGGAGGAAGATGAAGTGGAAAAGGTGGAAATGGGGTATGCGGCGGTGTAGTTATAAAGCGCTTCGCACACCTTTCCGCATTCAAGGGTTTTTGGGGGAACCGTTCCCGCGATCTGCGCCGCTCTGAATTCTCCGAAGCGGCATATGGGCCGTTACCTGGGCTTCTATGCAACTGCAGCCCACGTCGCTCATTTAACGCCGCCGCCGGCTGTTATTCGCCGAATAATCACCGACTTCTTCACCATTTATTGAGGCTCAGTAACTGTTACTGTATAGCCATCCCTCCGGTTTTGTCTCCGCGATAGGACTCCTCCGATATCTCCGCTGGTGGCTCGGGAACTGGCTGCCTGCTCGACTGGTTTTTTCACTATTTCTTTGTTTCTGACACTGACACCACGTGACTTTGTCACCTACTGTTAGGCTCGGGGACTAAGTGGGCACACTTCACCTTGCGGTGAATGTGTTTTTCGGGTTTACGCCCGGGGACTGGCTGCCTGCTCGGCCGGTTTTCTATTCTTCACCTTTGGACCCTGGCACCACATGACTACATCATCTACTATCAGGCTCGGGGACTAAGTGGGCACAGTTCACCTCACGGTGAATGTGCTTACTTTCTAGAAGACTCCGCGCTCCTTGAGGCTGAAGAAGATTTTTTCTTGCTCTCGTGGTCGGACTCTAAGTGGGCACACTTGGTCCACTGCGCGGAAATTTTCGATTCTAAACTTGAGCTCCTTACACCCTTATGGCAAGCCGTGTTTGGATCATACTGCTCGGCTGTGGTTCGTGCTGCTCGACAATTGCTCGCAACTGCTCGACAACTCACCATGGTGGTCGGATCATGAATTTTGTTGCTCGGCTTTGCACGCACCTGCTCGAACAAGCGCAAAACGGCATTGCACAACGGGTATAAGGTGCTCGGGGACTAGCTGTGGGGGTACGACCCCGGATATCCACGGTGGACCACATGGGCTGTGCCCCTAGGGGTGGCCTAGCCCACAAGACGAAGCCTTGCAGGGCACGACTCTGGTCGGTGCCTTCCGCAAGACATCTGGAGGATATCCTGAAGATACTACGAGATCTGTTAGGATATGTACGATCCCAAGATTCCTGTAATCAGTTATTACTTTCCGGTTATCTCTCAGATCTAACCGACTTGTAACCCTGCTCCCCAGACTATATAAGGCGGGCAGGGACCCCCTCCAAACACACGCAATATCATACGATAGCTAATACAAACCAACATACCACAGGAGTAGGGTATTACGTCATACTGACAGCCCGAACCTGTCTAACTCGTGTGTCTCTATTGCCTTCTTGTTCTTGATCTCACGTTCCTCTGCCGATCAATCTACCTTCGTGGGATACCCCTCGGAGGACTGCTGACAATATTCTGTCGACAGCGTGGCACTCAGCAAAGTGTCTAAACTTTGTCGAGTGTTATGGCCGTGGCACTCGGCAAAGTTTTCAAACTTTGCAGAGTGTTTTCGTCCTAACACTCGGCAAACTTGTGAAACTTTGCCGAGTGTTTTTGTGTTGACACTTGGCAAAGTTTACAAACTTTGCCGAGTGTTTTCGTCCCGACACTCGGCAAAATTGTTGTCACCGTTCCATCCCGTCAAATTTTTTTGCTGAGAGTTTATTTTTGCCGAGTGTTTATTGACACTCGGCAAACTGTTTGCCGAGTGCCCGATAAAAAACACTCGGCAAACTACTGTTTGCCGACAAATCAATGCCGTGTGCTGTATGCTGAGTGTAACACTCGACAAAGCGTTTGCCGAGTGTTTTTGGGCCTTTGCCGAGTGCCCCTGGCACTCGGCAAATCTACTGTATCCTGTAGTGCCTCGCCTAGCTCGCTCGGTTCCCGAGAAATCTACTGTCCCTGCTACATGACCCCACTTCCCTCTGTCAGCTTTTTCCCTTTTTTATTTCTACGAAGCCGGTGATTTGGTCGTGGTCATTGAGGACGCCCTTAGCATTTGTTTCATCTTGGGACTACCAAGGATGGGTCGGTACCAACCTAAGTTACCGAGGATGTGTGGGTATGAACCTAAATTTTTCTGGATGGAATGAGCCCATCTCATGTTTCGCTTAGTAGGTTGGGTCCGTTCTAGTTTTTATGTTTAATTTGAAGGTTTTTGTAGAAGTGGGATAAGGTACTAACTTGTGAGGCCCCATGTGGCAACCTCTCAATGTCTTCTTTTACCACTACATGCGACTGCTCTCTCACACCACTATTGTCACTCGTCTAAGCCGTGACCGCTCACCCAAGTCGTGCCATCGCTATTGCGTTTGGTTTTTATTCGAAGATGTTTGTATCATTCTTTTTTTTAAAATCTAAACAATATCAAATAAAAAATTCAAAACTAAAAAGTCGTAGATCTCATTAAGGACCTATTTGGATGGACTAGGACTAGTGATTAGCTAGAACTAGTGATTAGTTAGAACTAGTAATTAGCTGACTAGTAATTAGCCCAACCTTGTTTGGATCCACTAGCTAATAAACAGTACTATCTCATTCGAAATACTGTTTTGCCCTTGGATCCATCGTTGGGGAAGCTCGTCGCGCCGGAGCGGGAGCGAGGGGCCATGGCCAAGAACCCGCGCAGCTCTGTCGACGCGTCTGCATTCTCCGACACAGATGGAGGCTCCCCATCACAGATGGCCTACTTCAGGTCTTCAGCAGACAGCACGAGCTTTGAAATCTCCCACTTCAGATCTGCCTGGCCCTCCTCCAGCTCTCGTATCTTCCGCAGGAGCTCCTCTGCTGCCATCACCCGGCTGGCGAGATGCAGCGTGGCCGGAGAGGGAGAAGGAGGGGGTCACTGGCCGCCGGGGCTAGGGAGAGGTGCGGGCGGTGGCTGGAGAGGGAGAGGGAGGGGGTCACTGGCCGTCGAGGCTAGGGTGAAAGGTCCTTGTTTGGTTTTGGTAATTGAGTGACAACCTTAGGTGGACTAATGTGTTAAAGTGAGATACACAGGTGATTAGTCCACAGTACATGTGTGTGAGCAACATATGCCATGGAGGTAAAAATGGTTTGGAGATGTTGCAAAGCTCACACGTGTGATGAAGGAGCTCATTGCATATGAGACATGACATTGAGTCATGTGACTAAGGTGGAGAAGATCAAGACAAGACTTGGCTTGATGGACCGGTTGCAAGTGTGAAGGGCAAGTTGAGTGATGACTTGGCGTCGATGCACCGAAGCAACGGTGAAGAGCAAGTGAAGTCAAGATCGATGAACCAATATGGTCACGGGATGATATGGAGTTGATCATATCATTATCGATCATGTTGGTGCATATGTTGCATCAACATTAGAGGAGATGGAATGGAATGCGTAAGGCAAAGGTATAACCTAGGGCATTTCATTTCACCGGTCAAAGGTTGTGTAGAGAAGTGCATGACCGGGTTTAGGATAGATGACCGTACTATCAAGAGGGGTTGTAGGGGACCGTGGCGCCTAAGAAGGGGGGTGAATTACGCAACTTAAAATTCTAACTCTAAACTATGGCCTCTTTTTCTAACCTTAGCAAAACCTATGCAAAAGATAAACTATTTAAATGTGCAACTATGGTTTTGCTAGTGTGTTGCTATCTCTACCACAAAAGGAGTAATACAATCAATGTAAATGCGAAAGTTAAAGAGCAACGTAGAGATATGCAAACTCCCGTCGACGATTCCGATATTTTTATCGAGGTATCGAGAAGCACGCAAGCTTCCCCCTAGTCCTCGTTGGAGCCCCTCGCAAGGAATCCCTCGCAAGGACCAAGCTTCCGGTCGGGTAACTTCGTGGATAGCCTCGAGCCTTCCCCACGCGTAAGTGGGTCTCCGACGTGCCTTCCGGCAAGCCTCTCTCGGATGCTCCCCGCCGTCTTCACTATCAAGTTTCCGACCGAAACGCCATGGGCCTTGTTGCTTCTAGTACACGGTGGCGGCCACACCACAAACGCGGTTGGTGTGATCTCGCAAGACTACAAGCCCCTCTAATGTACAACAATGGTGCGTGCAAGCACCAAGTGGTAAGAGGTATGCAAACCTCACTAAACACTAGGCCTAAACCTAGAGCAAGTGCATAAGCGGTGGTTTAATCAACCTAAGCACTTCACAAAGTACCTATGCTAATCACCTAATGAATCACTAAGCACTATGCAAGTGGAGATCACTAAAATGGTGTATCAACACCCTTGATACATTTCCTCAGCTCCACACTACTCATTGGGCCGGTTGGGGGTTGTATTTATAAGCCCCACTGAGAAAGTAGCCGTTGGGGACGAAATCCCGCTTTTCTGCTACTGACCGGATGCTGATCACGTCCTAACCGGACGCGTCCGGTCGTCCCGACCATTGGAGCCACGATCAACTAATCGGACGCTGCTAGCATCCGGTCACATGCCACCGGACGCGTCCGGTCACAATTTTGCCGCTCTAGAACCTTTCTGTACTCGATCGGACGCTGCTATCCTGTGTCCGGTTGATTTGCCTGTTCAGCATCCGGTCGCTGCTGCTGCCGAGCCTCTGATCGGAGTGTCCGGTCACTGTGCTACCAGCGTCCGGTCAACTCTGTGAGCTCGTTTCTTCGTGATCTTGCGTCCGGCTTGGTTCCAATCTTCGTGCTTGGACTTTGCTTGATATCTTGGGTTTTCTCTTGTGCTTCTAAGGTCTTGCTTATGGTGTTGATCATCGGATCATCACGTCGCCTTCATCCAAGTCACGTCTTGCACCCTATTGAACTACAAAACAATCACTTGCAAATTCATTAGTCCAATTTGGTTGTGTTGGTCATCAAACACCAAAATCCAATGTAAATAGGCCTAGGGTCTATTTTACTTACAATCTCCCCCTTTTTGGTGATTGATGACACCACGATCAAAACAAGCAAATAATGAGAATTTGAAATTTTAAAAACTATCTACTTGCTAGGATGCAATGCAAGGGGCAAGGTTATATGATGCTAAAAGATACTACTTGCAGGACTAAATGATATCACATAAAAACTTATCTTGCCCTTGCATTATGGATTTAAGCCTTGCTTCCTACAAATTCTCCCCATTACATAGGCAATCCATAATCCACTATCCTCCCTTTCTCGGACCATTACCACTTGTAGACTATTGCCACTTGTAAATTACTATGATCTAGCTTTTGGTCCTACAAATTAATGCTTGCTTTTGGTCCTCTAAATTCTCCCCCTTTGGAATCAAACACCGAAAAGGAAGACATTAGTATCACAAGGGAGGGTCAAACTTTGTGAACCTTTGTGTATAGAGTGGTATAGGTCACAAAATTTGACCCTCACATTATATAGACTAAGCTCCCCCTAAATATATGCATACATATGGTAGAAGGCAAAGTAGATGCATAATTGGCAAATTATTGCTCAAGGGAATTTAATCTATATAATGCATGGAGAAAGCATATAAATATCAAAATGAAATCAACATGATGATATCGGTTTAGAAATACCATATGTGGAAACCAATTTGATTTTTACCACTTGCAATAGGTGGTGGATATTTGAAGTGTGATGCTTAACTCCGGGGACTCTATTTTCCTTGCAATGAGACTACTACACACATGATAAACTTGAAGAGGTGTTAGTCTCAAAGCATCCAACTTGTAGAGTAACCTCCCCCTAAATTTGTGCACACAAGTATGGAATACTTGTAGGAAACATGCACATTGATTTTAGAATCAAGAATACCACTCGAAAGATGACATCACATGAATGTGAGAGTCATTTTCGAAGACGATGTTCGAGAGAAATTATCTACAATTTGGACTTTGGCACATATTAGATGAACAATCAAAAGACAAGCTATGTGCCGTGCTCCTAGACAATTTTAAACCATGTAGGTTTGCTCCAAGGGTTAAGAATGAAACCGAGCAAGCCTACCATAAGATATACCTAGTGTATGCATGACAAAAGATATAAGCATGCAAATACAAACATAGGCATGAAAAGTAACTAGATGCTTAAAGATACCAATTTATAAGAAATACCACTTGTAGGAAATGCAAATTGATACTACTTGAAGGAAATTGAATCTAGTTACCTAACATGGGAAGGGGGATTTGGGTCCATAATATTCACTAACCCACTTGACAATGATTTTGTCCATCATGATGCACCCCATGAAATGCACCCATACTTTGCCAAGTCTCTAAATTCCCCGAAGTCCATCGAACTTCTCATTTCCCTTTCGGGATCCAAACCTTCTTGGTGCTCTTCATGTTAGAAATTATCTCCTTTGACACCCAAAAATGTTTGACCCCATTGTTGGCTTGCTTGTTCACCTTGATGGCCACCACCTTGTCATTTTTCTTCTTCTTCAAGAGATAAGGTGTAGAGGCCTTTTTGTCCACCTTGTTGGTGTAGGTGTTGGAGAGCTTGCTTGTTTGCTTTTTCTCTTTCTTCTTTGCTCCTCCCCCATTCTTCACCTTGCACTCATAGGACTTGTGACCTTCCTTGTGGCACACGTAGCAAACCACGGTTTGTCCTTCATCAAGCTTCTTCACTCCCTTGATGGTGTTATCTTGATGAAGTTGGGCTTGCTCCGCCTTGCCTTTCACTTGTGTCAAGTCCTTGGTGAGGCAAGCCACTTCTTGCTTGAGTTGCTCATTCTCCATTGTAACCTCTTGTGTGTATGTATCTACAACAACTTTCTCAACACAAGCTTGGTTGCACAAGGGTGAGTCTAAATATAAATCATTGCAAGAAGTAGAGGCATTCTTTTTAGGCATGTTAAAGATAGAACTTTTCTTTTTAGATGCCGTGGTGGAGGTTGTACTAACGGCTTCAAGATTAACAACTTTATTAGTTAGCTCATCACAATGTTTGCACATGATTTCCATTTTAGCAAGCAAACTTTTTTATAAGTATGTTGTGAGCTAGCTAACTTTTGTTTTAATTTTTTATTTTTCTTTACAAGTTGCTCATCATTGATTGTGCATGCATTTGTTGTTGCACTAGCCTCAAGTTGCTCAATTTTAGTAGATAGTTTAACATTGAGATTAGCAAAGTTCTCATATTGTTAAAGCAAAGTTTTGTATGCTTCTTGTGAACTATCTAGCTTTTCTTTTAATTTTTCGAGCTTCTTTTGTTGACTAGTGCAAACTTAGCATAATTAAGATTCTATTGCACAATTTCATCAAAAGAAGGCATTTCATCATCACTATCACTCTCACTAGAGGATGAGCTTTCATTACCTCGTGCCATAAGGCACATACGAGAAGAGCTTGATGATGAGTGCTTGCGCCCTCGCCTCTTGTGATGGTGTTCTTCTTCACTTGAAGAATCATCCCATGACCTTATTGATGTGAGGGCTTGGTTCTTGCATGCCTTCTTCTTTGTCTTGGGTGTGGGCTTGTTTGGACAAACTTCCATAAAGTGCCCCAACTCACCGCATCCATAGCATCCTCTCTTTCTTTGCTCATTTCTTTGATTGGTGAAAATGAGATCTTGGATTTGGATGGGCACACCCTTGACATTGAGCCTTTGGATCATCTTCTCCACCTTGTTGATTAGTTTGATTGATTCTTCATCAAGGTCGGAGGTGGAGGAGGAAGATTGATCATCTTCACTTGAATCTTCATCATCATCATCATCCTCATCTTCTTCTTCATCTTCACTTGAGGAGCTTGAGCTTGTCTCAACTTGCTTGCCTTTCATCTTCTTTTTCTCGCTACATGCGAGAGCTTTGCCTTTGCTCGATGAAGAGGCTTCGTCTTGACCCATCTTATGTGACATTTCAAATGCCAATGACTATGCCTGGGGTCACGGTGCTCAAGTTCTCCATGTTGTGAAGGATGGTGATGATGCTTGCATATTTCTTTTGTGGTAGCACGGAGATGATCTTCCTCACGATGTCGGCATCATCTAGCTTTGTTAATCCTATTGAATGGAGCTCATTGTTAATTAGATTCAAACGAGAATACATATCATGAACAAGCTCATCATCATTCATTGTAAAGGAATCATAATTTTGTTTAGCTAGACAATGTTTTTGCTCACGGACATTAGATGTTCCGTCATGGAGCTCTTGAAGTTTTAACCAAATTTCATGTGCCATATTTAAAGTGAACACTTGGTTAAACACATCATGCTAAATGATTCAAACAAGCAATTCTTAGCTCTAGCATTGAAATGCATTTCCTTTTCTTCACTCTTTGTGGGTTTATCGGGATTCTTAATGGGTTTCATCCCGTCACGAGTGACTCTCCAAACACCCAAATCAACCGCCTCAAGATGGCAAGCCATTCTAGCTTTATAATATGGGAAGTTAGTGCCGTCAAAGTGCGGAGGCCTAGAGGTATCCATCTCAACCACTCTAAATAATGTCGGTTCAACGGCGGTTAAGCCAAAGGTCCAAATTTGAGCCAACCGGCTCTGATACCACTTGTAGGGGACCGTGACGCCTAAGAGGGGGGGTGGTGAATTAGGCAACTTAAAATTTTAACTCTAAACCATGGCCTCTTTTCTAACCTTAGCAAAACCTATGCAAAAGATAAACTATTTAAATGTGCAACTACGGTTTTGCTAGTGTGTTGCTATCTCTACCACAAAAGGAGTAATACAATCAATGTAAATGCGGAAGCTAAAGAGCAAGGTAGAGATATGCAAACTCCCGTCGATGACTCTGGTACTTTTACTGAGGTATCGAGAAGCGCGCAAGCTTCCCCCTAGTCCTCATTGGAGTTCCTTGCAAGGAATCCCTCACAAGGGCCAAGCTCCCGGTCGAGTAACTCCGTAGATAGCCTCGGGCCTTCCCCACGTGCAACTGGGTCTCCGACGTGCCTTCCGGCAAGCCTCTCTCGGATGCTCCCATTGCGTCTTCACTATCAAGTT
>CAJGYO010000783.1:0-134984 GCA_904845875.1 Miscanthus lutarioriparius | reverse complement strand
CTTCAAGGGTGTGCTTTACCGGCCCTCGATGGTAAGGGCATGGCTTCTTATGAGCATGTCAAGTCAACAGTCCCGGAAGCTCAAGGGCCTCGGGGGCCTCGAGGGCCTCTTGCTTCCTCTGGCGCCTTTTTTCTTTTTCTTGGAGAATGGGAGGGCGAGGCCCCTGAGGTCTCGCCCCTCCGCTTCCCCTTGCTTCATTGCTGGGGAAGATGGCCCCGATAGCTTCTTCGCCCGAGGCAAAGTTGGTGGCGACGCCGAGGAGCGCAGCCACGAAGTTGGTACGCCTCGCCTAACTCTCGGACCAGTGTCTCGGCAGGAGGTGCCGGAGAGAAAGGCTCGGACAACTTCCGAAGTCACCGATGCTTGGAAACTCGATCAGCCGCTTGGAAAAAGCTACCGGATGAAGTCTCAAGAGACTGTCCGACTTCTGGCGACAACTCTTGAGGTCCTGTGGAGTTTCCGAGGCGCATGTATGTGCCCCGAAATTCCGGACGAAGACCTCGACCAAGTCGCGCCAGGGCCAGAATTTGTGAGGGAGGGAGGTGTTCGAGCCAGTGCTCACGCCGAGTCGACAGAACAAGGGGAGGTTACGGATGATGAGCAGGTCATCGTCTCTGTGCTACCTAGCCGACAAGCCAAAGCAGTAATCGGCCACCAAAGCTTCGGGTTGGTCTCGCCACTATACTTTATGAGATCGGGCTTGCTGTTTAACCGGGCAGAATGGAGCACCACGGATGGCCTTGTCAAAGACTCTAGGGCCAGCGCGACCCAGAGAAGGATCATGGTCTTCCCATTGTCATAGCGCCACCACCTCGGTGTGGGTGGTAACCTCGGGCGAGCCCATCGTTGTTGTGGCACTGTCGCCGACCACCACATCGTGGTCCTCTTGCGCCAAGCGTCTTGGTCAGCCGAGGCGGTCATGGACTGAGGGGGCCTTGAGGCGATCGTGCACCGAGGGCCGCTTCAAGATGTTCTCACGTCGCTAAGACGCAGAGCTCTCGGCCTACTATACTGCGGTGGTCTCGAGAAGGTCTCGGAGCTCACCGCGGACCCGTCGCTCCTCCGTGGTAGAGGGCTCGGGCATCTCTCGAACTAGCATCGCCGCCAAGAAAGAACGCTTCGCTAGCGCGATTGAAGATTGGGGGTTGCTCACTTGCTTCGTCGTTGTTGATGATGCGGTGTATGTATGTCGTGGGCCCTCTGCCGGGCCCCTTTGCCATCACCACGGCCTTGCTGCCTCCCCGCCGAGAGTGTCTCTTGAGCTGCTGCAGCAGAGTCGATCTTGGTCGACTTTTGCCTGAGCTCACGGAGTCGCTCGTGTCTAGGCGCTTGATATCGGGGCGATGTTCACGCCCACGCCGCCCGGAACTCGACGAGCGGGGGTGTGGCGTCGCCCGCCCCTTGGCGGAGTGGGGACCAGTTGCCTGCCCTCTCACCCTCGTCACTTGCCCCGGGCATTCCGAGCCTAACGTGGAAACACTCTCGAGTGGGATCGTAAGTGCTTTCGTCATCAGAGTCGGAGTGGCCAAAGCAGTAGTCGCCTACGGCCAAGAAGCGGCGCATAGCCTCGGGGTCATAAAGCCCGAGAAGTCCGCTCCGCCCATACCTCGTCCTCCTCCGAGATTCAGTGTGGGTGTGGGTCGAGATTGTGGTGGAGAAGTCGAGGGCGAATCGTTGGTGGTGTCTCGAGGGCTCATGCGTGCTTGGAGAGCATAAGCGCCAGCGAGGGCGGCAGCGATGTTTTCAGCCCAAGAGGTACAGGATGGTGCCACCACTTGGCTCCGCTCCGCTGAGTTGATTCCTCGTGAAGCGGCGCGGCGAGCTTGACGACGGGACATCGCCGCGCGCCATCGGGCGCTCTCCCTTGCCTAGGCTTAGGCTAGACAGTCCCCGACCAGGGACTCTGTCAATGCGGCCCGGCAAGGATGTCGGCGAGTGCGGCGCTGCGACCGAGTTCGCGCGTGGCGCCGAGTAGTTCCGCTTCGCGTCATGCCCGGCGGCGTGGCGATTTAGAGCGGGCGCGCCCGCGCGCAAGAGCTCCGGCGACGATGCGCGCGTCGTCGCCGCGGCCGCCGGGGGCTCGGGTGTGAGGATTACCATATCGTACTCACCTCCTAGAGCCATGAACTCTGAGCTCCCAAACCGCAGACCACCGTGCCGAGACGTAGTGGACGTGTAATCGACCATCCGGAACTCGTTGGGACGACGATCACGCTAACACGCAGACGCCTTCTACAGGCGCGCTTAATCGTCGGTGTTTGGACCGGGGTCCTCAACCAACCAAGAATATGAACTCACGTGCCCCTAATCCCGTATGGTGATGCAAAGAGACACAAGGTTTATACTGGTTCGTGCAATCGGTGCCCTACGTCCGATCCTAGGAGATCGATCTTGTATTCCTTGCACCGGAAGTGCTTGTAGTAGGGGTTACAAGTCGGGGAGAGAGGGAGCTAGTCCTGTGTCTCGGCGTGGAGTGGTGTGGGGGCTGCTTGAGTCGTTGCTCTCGAGCAGGCGGGGGGCCTTGCGTGAATTGAGTGAGTGCGTTTACGCGTGAGGGCCGGCGTGGTCTCGATGGTCAGCCCCATACCCGGTTTAGGTGGAAAAATGCAGGGCGTGTGTCCGCAAAGCATGGTAGTCCCTGCACCGTCAATGGGGAATGGTAAAAAAGGAGATTTGACCGCCGTCCCATCGCCCCTGTTGCTATGCCCTGCCAATCGTAGCTGACGTAGGCGCAACCAGGGGTACTTACACGGATGGGACGGCCCGCTAGAGGGGCAGTTGAGGCGGAGACAACGAGGATGTGGGACGAGCCCGGCCTTGGCCGAGGCGGAGAAGGAATAGCACGTCTGAGACCCTGCCGGGGGGTCTCGGACGAGGCGTAGGACGAGCAGTTGGGCTGTCCTGCGGTTTCTGAGACTACAGGGACATGGACTTAACCTTCCATGCTGCTTTGTCCTTAGCACAGGGTTTAGATAGCACAGTGATGAGCACAATGGTAGGTAACCCCTGTTGCGCCCAGTCCCTTGTCCCGTCGGTCGTTCTGCCCGTACTGTACCTGAGTGCGGCTGACGTTTGTGGGAGTAGTTGGGCGCATTAATCTGGACGTGACGTTTCGTCCGAGGAGTTTGGTCGGGACGGAGGTTACGAGTATGTTTGCCGAGCCCGGCCTCGAGGGAATCGGAGAATTGGCATCCCATCGAGGCCTTTTGGGGCGAGGCCTCGGCGAGAGGGTCTCGACAAGAGGGCCTCGGCGGGGCGCTTTTGGCCTTTTGTATGAGGCCTCGGCGCAAGGCCTTGAGCGAATCGGAGAATTCTGTAGAGACCTGGCGGTAGTTTTTTGGTTTTGATTTTTGCAAGGTTTAAGCGGTATTTTTGGTTCTTGCTTAGGGTACCCTTTCTTGTGGTATCCGACAAGTTTACATACAAATATATGAAGGGACACGAGTGCATTTTAGGAATTAAAAACGGGTTGGAAAAACTCTTTACTCATTAATTTTAGATAGAGGTAAAGATGTATTCATACATTTAACGTGCAAGTGCATCTATTACAAGCCTACAGATAAGCCTGCAGCCCAAGCCCTAGCGTCCCTACAAAGAATGAGAAGGGAGTGCGTGATGACGGTGGAGGTGGAGGCCGAGAGAAAAAGGAAGCACCCAACAGAGTAGACGATAGATGAGGGCCAACAACATCTGATAGTTTCTGCGGCTGATAAGCCGACTGATGCTATTTTATTGTGAGATAAAAATACTATACCATGCCTAATAAGCTGGGCTAATAAGTTCAAGGAAGCAGGGCGTAGGAGCCAGACCATGCAAATGCTAACAACAAGGTGAGCATCTCCACGAAGAAGGATGTCTTCACCCACAATAGACGCAACCCCGCAACCATCAGCAGTGGACGTTCATGAGGGTGAGATGAGATCAGTCAACCAGTGTCAATGGCGTCCCTAGACGTGGCGTGGGAGTAGGAGCTGTGGCTATGGCCAGTGGTGGAGCCTGACTTAAAACAAAGGAGGGACCAAACAGAAAAGACTGTTTGGATAATGGATAAGCTAATGTCTGGACTTGGTGCCAACTGTAGCCTAGCTTTAGAGTAGGGGTAGCAGCCCAACTTCGACTTTAGAAGTCGGCTATCACCTGTTCGCTTGATCATTTCTGTGACTTATGAGGGATAATGGACGCAAAGAGCAACCATCGTGCAAGGAAGTGACGGGCTGGACAGGGCTAGAGTGTGTCACCCTTGCAAATCTCACACAGCCCTGTGTAGTCAAATAATGCCGCCCTAAGGAAAAACAAAAAGAGGTTATGTTTTTTTGAAAAAAAAAATAAATGCAAAAGAGATCAAACGTTGATAAAGGTCTTGTTTGGTTTTCTATGACTAAAATTTAGCTACTAAAATCAATAACTAAACTTTAGTTACCCCTGTTTGGTTTTAACGACTAAAAGTGACTAAATGTCATTAAAATAGTTAAACAAAGATCAAACTATCTCTAATAAATACACAAATCAGGGTGGGGGGCCAGTAATAAAAAGGGGCAACCCCTATCCACTGGGCACTTTAGCCCACTTTAGCACCTCCTTGGGGTACTAATGTGACTAAATTATTTAGCACCTTCTTAGGGTACTAATGTGACTAAACTACTTTAATCCCTTTTTAGCCTGTTTGTTTGACAGTTTAATAGCTAAAGTGACCAGGAAAAACCAAACAGGCCCAAAATAATATGGATGGGTGGTGCTTTGTAAGCTGACTCATAGAGAGTTTGTACACCTAGTTTTTTTTACAAGAGTTTGTACACCTAGTTGGTATAGTCATGACAAGTTGATGATCTATACTGCATGATTTTTTCTTATTTTATTTTATTTTATTACCAACAAAATACTCCCTCTATCTATAAAAAAAATGTAATTATCGTTTTTCGAGAAGTCAAACAGTTTGAACCTTAACAAAAATTATATAAAAAATACTAACATTCATAGTATAAAATTAGTATTATTAGATTTGTTATAAAATATATTTTTAATAATAAATTTATTTAAAGATATAAATGCTAATACTATTTGTTTGAACTTGGTCAAACTTGAGCTATGCTTAACTGGTAAAGATCCCATAATTATATTTTTTTATAGACGGAGGGAATATAATCGATTATAAGAAATTACGAATCGTACCTTCCTTCTAACATGTATGTTTTTCTTTCATTTGACCAAAAAAGATCCATACGGCCCCAACTTTGAAGTGAAGAAAACCCATCTCTTCTGGGGATCAAGTGGTCAACCCACCCAAACGGAACTTTACGCCTCCCCACCGGCGGCCACCGCCACCGTCCCACCTCCCTCCGGCACCCGGGCGCTCCTCACCCTCCCCTTCTCCGCGCGATGGCGACTCGCGGCGGCGGTAGCCAGTCCTACGGCTTCCCGATCTACTGCGCCGCCTGGCTCCCGCTCGCCCACATCCTCAAGCCCGACCCTCCCGCCGCCGAGGCGGACGCGGATGCCTCCTCCTCCTCCTCCTCCTCCTCCCCCTCCTCTCCCTCGCCTCCGATGGCTGTGCTCGGGGGCGGCGGCGGGGAGGGCCGGAGCGGCGTGCCGAACAAGCTCGTGGTGGCGGCCCTCGCCGCCGGGGAAGAGGCCGCGCCGGCCGCCCTCTCCCCCGAGACGGTGAGCGACCCGTCCTCCCAGATCCCGCTCCGATCTAGGGTGCGGCTGAGTGTCCCGTGCTGATTTGGCGTTCCGTGGTGGTGGGCAGGTGGTTGAGGTGAAGACCCGAGAGGAGGTGCCGTACAGAATGGCCGTCCACCCGCGCGGCGATGGCGTGTTCTGCGCTTTCCCCAACGGCTGCAGGTATGCACCCTCGCCCCAGCGCCCCCTTGGCCCCTCGGATCATATCCTTTGAGTTTGTACCCTGCATTGCGTTTGCTCCTGTAGCCTGGCTAATGTTTTTTTGAAACAAAGTAGCCTGGCTAATGTATTGGTTGGTATTAAATTCTGATCTGCATAAATGATCCGAATGTGATACATTTGTGCCCTCCATTGTCTAGTCTAGATAACCACCTAATGGGTGGTATTCAATATAGACTACTCCATCCGGGAAAATAACATGTAATGTCGAATCTTGCTAGTAACAAGTAACATGGCCTGAAGTTGAAGGTATTTGCAATCTTGCTAGTAACAAGTGACATAGCCTGAAGTGAAGGTATTTGCAAATTGCCTTGTATATAGCCCAAGCCATTTTATTCAAGAAGATAGCTTATATACTGTTGAATCTTGCTAGTAAAAGGTGGTATTATGGGTGTTATGACGGGCGTGCACTACGGCCGGAGAAGTCCTGCTCGTGGCTAGGGCCGCGTCCGGGATGGGCCTCAAGCCCACATCGCCGCGTCATATTAGCTATTATTACAATTACTAGAAGTTATTTCCTATTATTAGATGAGAGGAGTTATAAATACCTTGTAAGACTATTTTGAGGATTAAGCAGAAACAAATCTAATTGTTTCCGGCTTTCCCTGGGAGTCGGGAGTTTTGCCCTAGCCGTCCTTCTCGCGCCCTCGCTGCAGCCATGGCGCCGCCGCGCCGTCTTCCTCGTGCACTTCGACCTCACTCTCCGATCCTCCACACATACAATCTACGATCCCTCACGAGTAGGACCAGAGTTCCTAGCAGCTTGGTATCAGCGATTCCAGGCACGATGACCTCCGCTCCGCTCAGCCACGTCGCTCCGCCGCCGATGTCATCCATGCCGCTGCCCACGGCGTCCTCCGAGCTCTCAGCCGCGTCCGCGTCCAACTCACCGGGCGGCTCGCTCACCCAGGGCTCGATCACCCTGGAAACCCTAGCCGGCGTGGTTGATCAGATCAGCCGCAACATGGACCAGCTTGGCCGCAACATGGTCTCCATGCAGGCGTCCTTGGCCGGCCTCCTTCCGCCGTCTTCCACATCACAGCCGCCGCCTCCAACACTGCCGCTGCCGGACGCACCTCCGGTGTCGCAACAGTCGCGCTTTCCCTACGGCATGCCCCATAGCGGGCCGGGGGTGCCTCTCCATCTGCTTCAGTGGCCAGCCTCCCCATCCCCCATACCGCCATGGGCGATGATGGGGTCGACTTCGGCGCCGGTTTACACGATGGCCACCTCACCTACGCCGTCCACGGTGACCACCTCCGTCGTTCCTCCAGCCCCGACATCCGACACGTTCTATGACGGCATGGATGGGTCGCTCTTCTACGGCGGCGCTACTGGGTCGGCCGCATCGCCGGCGGCCCCTGAGCGGCAGCACTTCGGCCACCACGACCATTGATCACAGAGCGCACGGGGGCGCCCCAGCGCCGCCGCGCTTCTACAAGCTCAAGTTCGCCACCTACGACGGCGGCGTGGATCCGCTGAATTGGCTCAACCAGTGCGAGCAATTTTTCCACGGCCAGCGCACTCTCGCCTCGGATCGCACATGGTTGGCGTCTTACCATCTCCGCGGAGCTGCACAGACGTGGTACTACGCACTCGAACAAGATGAAGGCATGCCAGCCTGGGAGCGCTTCCGCGAGCTGTGCCAGCTTTGTTTCGGATCCCCGACGCGGGGCACACGTTTGGCGGAGCTTGCTCGACTGCCCTTCACCTCCACGGTCCAGGACTACTCGGATCGCTACAACGCCGTCCTCTGCCATGAGCGCGACCTCAACCCTCGTCAAAAGGCGCAGCTCTACGTCGACGGTCTTCCTGAACATATTAAGGTGGACGTCGAGATGCACCATCCGCAGGACCTGCAATCCGCCATGTACTACGCGCGGGCTTACGAACGTCGCGCGACTGCCTTCATGCCTGCACAACAGCCGCAGCAGCAGCGTGGCGTTCGTCCACCGGCGCGTCCCGGCCTTCCGCCAGCTCCCCGGCCGGCTGCAGCTCCATCCTCGGGTACTATAACACAACCGTTCCCGACGACAACCCCCGGGCAGCCGCGGTTCCGCCGTTTGTCACCAGCGGAGCAACTTGAACGACGTCGCCAAGGCCTCTGCTTCAACTGTGACGAACCTTACGTCCGCGGTCATGTCTGTCAGCGCCTGTTCTACTTGGAGAATGACGACTACGTCAACGCCGAGATCCTTGCCGAGGTTGCAGCCGCGGCCGCGGTCGCCCCTCCCGTCCTGGAGCCCACGGGGGAGGCGTCGACCACCGCCGGGGCGCCACTCACAGTGTCTCTGTACGCGCTCGCAGGGGTGCGCCCAAAGAACGCCATGCTTCTTCCCGCGACAGTGCGGGGCCACCGCCTGGTGGCTCTCCTCGACTCCGGCTCGACGACCAACTTCATCAACGCCGATCTCTTCAGTCGCCTGCAGCTTCCCTCCGTTCCGCATCCCACGCTACGGGTGCTCGTGGCCAACGGCGACCGCGTGTCGTGCCACGGGCTCGCCCGTGACGTCGCCGTGACCATCGGTGACGAGGAGTTCTCCATCAACTGTTTCGGCATCAGTCTTGGCGAGTTCGACCTCATCCTTGGGTTCGATTTCCTGCGAACCCTCGGCCCCGTGCTGTGGGACTGCGAGAGCCTCTCCATGGCCTTCACGCGCGCTGGCCGCCGCGTCCTGTGGACGGGGCTCGGCTCCTCCGACGACACCACCAGGCAGCCCGCCGTTCGGACGGTCAGCGACTCCTCCGGACAAACCCTCTTGGACCGGCTACTACTTCAGTTCGGGTCGGTCTTCGCCGAGCCGCGCGGCCTACCGCCAGCACGTCCCTATGACCACCGGATTCACCTCCTGCCGGGCACCGCTCCAGTCGTCGTCCGTCCCTATCGCTACCCGCAGCTCCAGAAGGACGAGTTGGAGCGGCAATGCGCCGCCATGCTGGAGCAGGGGATCATACGCCCCAGCACATCTCCGTTCTCCTCCCCGGTTCTCCTTGTTCGCAAGGCGGACAACTCCTGGAGGTTTTGCATCGACTACCGCGCCCTCAACGCGCAAACCTCCAAGGACAGGTTTCCCATCCCGGTGGTGGACGAGCTCCTCGACGAGCTCCACGGCGCCCACTTCTTCACAAAGCTGGACCTTCGTTCCGGCTATCACCAGGTGCGGATGCATCCGGACGACATCAGCAAGACGGCATTCCGGACACACCAGGGGCACTATGAGTTCTTGGTGATGCCTTTTGGTCTCTCCAACGTTCCGGCCACTTTCCAGGCATTGATGAATGACGTCCTCCGCCCATATCTCCGCAGGTTCGTCCTGGTGTTTTTCGATGATATACTGATATATAGCTCCTCGTGGGCGGAGCACCTGCAGCACGTCGGCGTCATCCTCAACGCTCTCCGTGCCCACCGTCTCCACCTCAAACGTTCCAAATGCTCGTTTGGGGCCTCCTCTGTGGCCTACCTCGGCCATGT
Organism: Miscanthus lutarioriparius; assembly: GCA_904845875.1. Classification (NCBI taxonomy): domain Eukaryota; kingdom Viridiplantae; phylum Streptophyta; class Magnoliopsida; order Poales; family Poaceae; genus Miscanthus; species Miscanthus lutarioriparius. The sequence goes on along the minus strand of CAJGYO010000783.1, from coordinate 125,614 downwards.
GATATCCGCCGAGGGTGTCGCCATGAATGCCGACAAGATCGTAGCGGTCGTCTCGTGGCCCGTTCCGCGCTCTGCCCGTGCCTTGCGCGACTTCTTAGGCCTCGCCGGCTACTACCGGAAGTTCACCCGGGACTTCGGCGTCATCGCGGCGCCACTGACGCGTCCCTTGCGGCGAGACGCGTTCGCTTGGGACACCGAAGCCGAGGCGGCCTTCCTGGCGCTCAAGGGCGCCCTCACCACGGGGCCGGTCCTTCAAATGCCCGACTTCGACAACCTCTTTACGGTGGATAGCGACGCCTCGGGTGCCGGGTTCGGTTCCGTCCTTCACCAGGGCATCGGCCCTCTCACCTTCTTCAGCAGACCGTTCGCCGCACGCCACCTTAAGCTAGCCGCTTACGAGCGGGAGCTCATTGTGTTGGTGCAGGCGGTACGACACTGGCGGCCGTACTTGTGGGGGCGCCACTTCCTCGTCCGGACAGACCACTACAGCCTCAAGTACCTGCTGGACCAACGCTTGTCGACGGTGCCTCAAAGACCAGTGGTCGCTAAGTTGTTCGGTTTTGACTTCGCCCGTAGTATCGTCTCGCCGCCTCAACACGGTGGCGGGCGCTTCTATCCCGCCATGACGCCGAGGCTGCCCCCGAGCTCGACGATACAGCAGCAGCGGCAAACATCTCCGGGCCGTCTTTCACTTACATTGACGACGGCGCGCGCGCGGTAACAGCGCTACGGCTCGGACGCCGCGCTACCGCAGGAATGCTCGCTGCATGTGGTGGTGGTCGCTCCTCGGGCGCGAGGACGCCGGACTCTGCTTTGCACACCACCGCATCTTCGTTTCGACGCGTTGGCGACTGCGTCACCAAGCCATCCAAATTTCGCTCATGGGGTCGGCCATGAAGGCGTTGAAGACGCCCCATCGCCTTCGTCGATTTCTATTTTCCGGCGATCGCGACGTTGGTGCAGAGATTGGGTGCGCTCTGTCTTTGCTTTGTCGGCAAGAACAAGACCGACGCTTTCTTGCCGCCGGGCTCTCGCAGCTCCGGAGGTGTCGTCCCCGTGTGTGGGCGGACATCTCCATGGACTTCATTGAAGGGTGCCCAAGGTCGGCGGCAAGTCGGTCATTCTCACCGTCGTCGACCGCTTTCTCCAAGCACGCGCATTTCATTGCGCCGGTCATCCTTACACACCGCCGTCGTCCGTCTTCTTCGCCATCCCGCCATATCGGTAGGGGACAATAGCGTCGAGGCCGCGGATGCTCTTCTACGCAACCGTGACGAGATGCTAGCTGAGGTCCGTCAACGCCTTATTCAAGCTCAGCAGCTTGCGAAGAAGTACTACGACGCCAACCACAGAGAGGTGGAGTTCGACGTTGGCGCGTGGGTCTGGCTGCGCCTCCTCCACCGTCTGGCGCGCAGCCTTCGACCCCGTGCCAAGCACAAGCCGGGATTTCATTGGCGGGTCCTTTCCGCGTCTTTGGAGCGCGATCGCCACGCCGCTTATCGCCACAACTGCTCGACGGAGCGCGCTTGCATGATGTCTTCCACGTCAGCCTGTTGAAGCAGCATCGCGGCGATCCCCCAGCGGAGTCCGGTGTCCTCCCCCCGAAGCAGGACGGCCGCATCCTGCCAGCCCCGGATCGGGCGTTGAAAGCGCAGCAACGCCGAGGTGTCTGGAGCGTATTGATCAAGTGGCTCGGGTTGGCTGAGGAGGACGCTACCTAGGAACGTGTTGACGAGTTCAAGGCTGCCTACCCCGACTTCCAGCTCGAGGACGAGCTGTTTTCGTAGGCGGGGAGAGATGTTATGACGGGCGTGCACTACGGCCGGAGAAGGCCTGCTCGTGGCTAGGGCCGCGTCCGGGATGGGCCTCAAGCCCACATCGCCGCGTCATATTAGCTATTATTACAATTACTAGAAGTTATTTCCTATTATTAGATGAGAAGAGTTATAAATATCTTGTAAGACTATTTTGAGGACTAAGCAAAAACAAATCTAATTGTTTCCGGCTTCCCCTGGGAGCCGGGAGTTCTGCCCTAGCCGTCCTTCTCGCGCCCTCGCTGCAGCCACGGCGCCGCCGCGCCGTCTTCCTCGTGCACTTCGACCTCGCTCTCCGATCCTCCACACATACAATCTACGATCCCTCGCGAGTAGGACCAGAGTTCCTAGCAATGGGCGTGCTTGATTATTTCCTGTTTCCTTAGTAATTAAATCCCTTACCATCTAATTTTTGCAGTCTAACATGGAGCATATTTGGGCTTTCTTAGTTGTTATCAGTATAGATGTGTTTGTGGTTCAGAAAGTATCAGCTACAAAATGTACCTTATATGCTTCGCCATAATCTTATATTCTAGAAAAGATAATTCTGTCTTGTTCCGTATTCCTGTGAACAGTAAATAAATAATTAAACTTGGTTGAAAAGTTTGCTTTTTCATAATTTTAACTACGAAAACACTCATGTAGGTTGTATCGATGGGAATCACAGGAAGGAGAGGGACCACAGAAGCTGGCTTTGGAGCCAGACCGGGAAGCTTTAGCGGAGCTCAAAGATGTTGGTTTGCAGTTGTCGGTATCCTTCAGTGGAGAAGGTTCAATACTTGCCATCGGTGGTGAGGTAAGTTAATATGGTGTACTTTTTCCATTTTTTTTTTGTAACTATTGTTGGTAGGTTTAGTTAGCATCTTTTTATTTTCCTTTCCTATTTGACTTTGTCCCAAGGGAAAACTTTAGGCACTTCGAGTACCTAGATTGGAATGCATTCTAAGTTTCTAACTTTCAACTTTATTTGTTCTTCTGAGTCTGACATCATAAATGGAAAAAAATGCCTAGAAAGATATGTTAGCTTGGTAATTTCTAGGTGTACTAAAATTAATATTCTTCATGGCATCATGCAGAAAAAATGTATACTACATACTATGGTCATCATAAGCAACATTTTTTAGTACCGATTAATGTAGCCAAACAATTAGCTCGTTTTGGCAACTTATTAATCATTTGGTACAAGTACAATAGTATGTATGGGGGATTCTGATAGTGAGTTGAGGTATCTGAAGAGGTGGGTGTATATTGTTAATTTTAGGCAAAGAGATTCTTGTTTCGTGGTCAACATGGTACAAAAATCTTTGGCTAGAAAGTAGAGCCAGTGCAGTTCTGAATGAAATTGTTTTATTTTATGTCTTTAACGTATGGAGATACCAAATAACATTAAGTAGTTCTTGAGATGCACTTTTTATGATACGTCCTTGTTTTATTCATGTTTGCGCCATCAGCATAATTTGTCGTTAAAAGCAAAGATATGCTTATCAGTTTCGATAAGTTTTATCTATTAATAGTTGTTTCCTACTGGCAGAACAGTCTTTGAGCACTGATATTTAATCTTGCTTTTACATTATAACAAGGCAAATCTGGTTTGCCTCCATTTAAGTAGATTACTTATCAGTATGGTCTTGCATTTGTGCTTTGAGTTTTTTGTCATGGTTCATATGTGATTTTCTTGTTTCTCTTGGAGCTTCTGTTTTGGTATTGAAATCTTATGGTTATTGACATGTTCGTTTCTTTCTATTCTGTTGTAGGATGGGCATCTAAGAGTCTTCAAGTGGCCTGCCATGGCATCTGTTCTCACAGAAACTGATACTAAAACATCAATTAAGGATCTTACCATCAGGTGAATAAATGACCATTAAACTCTCTCTTCCCACTTGAATATTGGTTGTGCGATACTGATGGGCTCCTCTGCTTTGGTCCATGCTTTCAGTTCCGACGATAAGTTTCTTGCTGTGAATAGGAGCAGTGGCCCATGTAGAGTGTGGGATTTGCAGTCATCTGAAGTTGTAGCTAGTCTGCCAAGAGAAGCAGTGAGTTCCTTTCTTGGACGAAATGCATTATTTTAATGATTTCGTGTCTTGTTTCAAGAGAGTTTTGATCTGTACATTTCCAGGGGGAAATATTTGGATTCTGCAGATTCTGTAATAAGACTGACAACAGTCACGCCCTATTTATAACAGCGATGCAAGGTGGCATTAAGATGAACTTGACCTAGTTACAAATTGAATTAGGCAACAAGCTTAAGGTCTGACAATACCTGAATAATATTGCTTTTTAGGTGATTATGGAAAAATAGTATCTTGGAATACTACCTCATGGACGAGAATCGGATCAAAGAAAATAACTCGTGAGGCAATTTCAGCTTTTGCTGTGTCACCCAATGGTGCTCTTCTTGCGATGTGAGATTGGAAAGATCCCCTTGGTTTTATTTATTAATCATCTTGTGGAGATACTATTGATGTATTTTCTTGAGAATTTTATTTGTCTGCCTTTTGTTTATAGTGGAACGATCGAAGGAAGCATCATCATAGTTGGCTCAAAAGACATGAGGACCCTTGTAACAGTTAAAAAGGCTCATCTTGGTATTGTTACTACACTGGCCTTCTCTCAGGATTCAAGGTTAGTATCTTTAACTTCGAGTTGATGAATCTAAACAAAAAATGAAATTTCTCATTGTAGTTTGATTTACATCATTTCAGAACATTGCTGTCAACTTCCTTTGACTCTACTGCAAGGGTGACATATGTTGGGTCCCCAAAGAGCAATGGTATGTTGCTTCTTTAATTCATAGATTTGTTTTTTCCAGCCACTCCCTGCAAGCCCTATACTAAAAATGGATGGTTGTGTCCTGACAGGAACAAGCGTATGGCCCATGCTACTAGTTATTATTCTTGCAATTTTGGTGTACTACTGTACGCAGCACAAAGAAGACATTTTGGCAATGTTGCCGCGTTGAGATAGATTTCTGTTCAGCCCTGACTGATCTACTCTACTGGACATATTAGTAGTATTACTTCAGAGATTGAACAAGTTTTGGACTTAGGTCAACTTCATTACTTTTCTCAAGGACAACAACAAAAGGCATTGAGCCCTGTCATGTTTGTAGTAAAAAGGGTCATGTACTCCTGTTGTCAAAGTTTTGTAAGTTGATGGCCGCAAGTGATAGTCATCTGTAACAATGTTTCTTCATGCTGCACTTATGAATTGTAAGGAGATTGTCTCAAGAGTCCAATATGGAGAGTTCAGAAACAATTTATTTTGTATGCAAAAACAATTCATTGTGTAAGCGCATTAAATATGTACAAAAAATATTTGAAATGCACATAGCTTCTGGGTGCTTATATACATGTGATGACCAATCTTTTGTTTGGATGACAAAAGGGTGTTGTGAGTTGTGACACTATGATCTACACACCTCTGTGCTGGAATCAAGGAGCAGTTTGCCGGTTTTTCTTGTTCTATGATATGTTTGCTGAACTCAAAGGTGTCACCGTTGTCACTATCCCTAAGTCTAATACTACGCGTGTGCCCAGCAGTGCAGTGCACTACGGTCAGACGATACTTCTGAATGATCTTCTGACGCGGTGAGACCAAAAGGAAACCAAAAGGTTGCTTCAAGAACGGACATCTCAAAAGGGTCTGATGTGCGGTGTGCATGAGCTTATCCTGAATCAACCTAAAAGAATCGTGAGGTGCACCTAAAACTTTTTACAAGAAAAAAATTGTCACTTCTGCACCCCGATGCCAAAAGTTGAAGGTGATTGCTATGTTTCTTACTCCATCCTAGAAGCCTCACCCACAGCCAGCAGCACAGGCGCACTGCAGCATCCACATCTCATTTGATGACCAACAACGACCTACAACAACCGTCCGGTCCAAATAATTGATGCACACTACTGGCTGCCTTGAGAGGCGACTGGGAAGAACTGCCAACCCTGCCTACTTTAACCTCACACCATTAGCATTGCAAACAGAAGCATCATTTTTAATGAGGTGTTACCCTGACAGAGACATGGCAAGGCAGGTGAGATGGCTTGTCCGATGGAACTTCTCGTCCAGAATCCTGACCTCGGCAGGCAAATTTAACAAGGCCTTCAGGTGCAATGCAATGCTTGGGTCTAGGCACTGTTTAGTTTCCAAAAATTTTCATCCCAAAGTGTCACATCGAATCTTGCGCCACATGCATGGAGTACTAAATGTAGACGAAAAACATAACTAATTACACAGTTGGGTGAGAAATCGCGAGACGAAACTTTTGAACCTAATTAGTCCATAATTAGACACTAATTGCTAAATACAAACGAAAGTGCTACAGTAGCAAAAACCAAAAAAAATCGCCTAAAGTTTATCTGGGTTGGGATTTGGGAATTGGGATAGCATCCAATTCATTCTGTATTGGGATGGGAACAGAACAAATTGCCTAGTTGGCATCATCCACAAGTAATTCATCTCCTTTAAAGTTTATCTGGGTGATGCCTGCAATCTGCACCTGAATCTCAACAAGATTGAGACTGATGTTTGGTCCTTATTCCTGCAGGCAGCAGCAGCTTAAAGATCATAGACATACGAGAATTAAAGGTCATGGTGGGTCATGATGAATACAGAGAAACTAGAGCTCAGTGGGCCAAATTTGAGCAACATATGCCTTCAGTTCACCCATATCTTTCAGAAATTCTGTACCCAGGACGAACAGGAGTGATCTTTTATATGTTACACATGTATGCGTACTTACTTTCTCTGATTTTGCACACAACTTCTTTTGTCAGGAATTCTTATTTACAATTTCTGACGCTCCGCAGTATATGCACAAACTCACGAGTTATTTACTTGTGATTTTACACGAAACTTGGAAAGATGATATTTTTACCTTCCCATGTGCCACACAAAACTTTGCAAACCAACACCAACCTTCAACTCCCAAAGCTGCAACTTTTATCCAATCACCTCATCGTCGGCGTCAACCAGTTCACTGTGACGTCTCGTCAGCGCTGACGCCTGCGGCGGCCGAGGGCCCCGACCTTGGCGGCAAGCGCTGGCAGCTCCCGGCGCCAAACGAGACCGACCGCTCGACCCCGATTCCGGCCATCTCCAGCGCGTCCGAGAACTTGAGAAGCCGGCTGATCTTGCCGAGCCCCGTCATGTCCTCCTCGCGGCCGCTGCTCGACGCCGGCGCCCGCATCGAGACGTCCGGCCACGCCCGCCGCGGCAGCGCCACCATGGACGCGGCCCTCCTGACGGCGCGGTCCGGCACGCCGCCGCCGCGCGCGGTCTCCTCTGTCGCCTGAACGCCACCGACGGCGCCAACAAGATTCCTCTCCTGCCAGGCCCCCGGCGTGGCGGCGAGCGCGCCCGGCGCGGCGCTAGGATTGTTGGCGGAGGCGGCGAGGGCGACCTGGACGGGCGCGCGGCAGAGCGGGCAGTTGACGTGGGCGCGGAGCCAGGTGTCGATGCACCCGCGGTGGAACGCGTGGCCGCACCGCGGCAGCAGGCGCAGCGTCTCGCCGTCCCGGAACTCCGCGAGGCACACCGCGCAGCTGCCGTCGTCCCCGTCCCCGTCGTCGCCGTTGGTGCCCCCTCCGCCACTGCCCCGGCGCTGCTTGGCGTCGTACACCACCGCGGCGATGGCCGCGATGGCGCGCTCGTCGAGGCCCTTGGTCCGTATGTACCACACGTGGTGCACGCCGCCGCCGCCGTCGGCCTCCTCCTCCCCCACCTCCTGCGCCACCGCGCCAGCCAGCACCTGGTGGCCCCCTCCTCCCTCCTCGCCGTGGTGAGCCAGCGCCAGCGCCGCGTCCCGCGCCCGCCGCCGCCTGCGCCGCTGCGCCACGAGGCGGTGGACGAGCAGCACGAGCAGGAGGACCGCGGAGATGGCGAGGAGCGACGCCGAGAGCGCGATGAGCGGGGTGGGGAGCCGGCTCGAGCGCAGGTGCAAGGTGGTCCCGCGCGACGACGGCGGGGGCGACCGCTGGCAGTGCGGTAAGTAAGCGCATGCGCCGGAGCAGGTGTCAGCGCAGAAGAGGTCCGCCGGCGGGGACGTGGTGGCGACGACGCCGGCGGGGTCCCCGTCCCCGTCCCGCTCAGGCAACGGCCCCGCCGGCTTGGGCTTCGGCGGCTCCGGCACCTTCGGCTTGGGCTTCGGCGGCTTTGGCTCTGGCTCTGGCCGCGGCAGCGGCTTCTCTTCCTCCGGCGGCGGCGCCATGGGTTCGCCTTGACGCGCTTCAATGGCTCAACCGTGTGAGACGCGGTGTGTGTGGTTGCACTGCTCAGCTCGGCCTTGCCTAATCTTTAATGTGAATGTGTTGTTATTAGCGTGGTGATGATGTGGTAGAAGGGTGACCTGTGAAAAGTGGCAGTGGTTTTTAGTGTAGTGTAGTATATATTTCTCATGATTCTATGGAGATTTGTGTTTGTAAAAAGAACTGATTTTGACGGAGATTGTGACACTGCTGGACTATGCATGATGTGGCTATGTATGTATCTCTGTGGGTGGTAGTGAGTACTGAGTAGTTTAAAATAAAGGTTGGAAAGGACCTTCATGAAATATCTTGCTTCCGACTCCAATTGACAGTGGGGGTGATTGATCATGTTCGGCTGGCTGAAAAAACGGCTGATGCTGATACTAATTTATTGTGAAAGAAAAAAATTCTTATTTCGCTGAAACGGTACAGCTGATAAGTTCTAAGCGAATAGGGCCACTGTTTTTGACGCACGAGTTCTTTTGCATTATGTATCTCGTGGGTGTACTGGTTACCAAATCAAGTGAGATGAGGTATCGTTATCAATATTGTGCGTGTGAGTGGCAACCGAATTTTTTTGTAACATTTTCATGCGAAAATATCTTCTATTAGGGTCACGTAATGCACAAATTTTGTTTCGTGACAAGGTAAGATTATGTCTTATTCCAATTGGCATGTGTGGAACTTTGAATGGTACATTGAAATTCAAGGGTAGGACACTTCTTGCAGGAAGCTTCTTCAAGGCAAGCAAACAACCATTTCGCGTCACACACACACACACACACATATATATATATATATATATATATATATATATATATATATATATATATATATATATATATATATATATATATATTCAACATTCGATTAACAATAGTGCTTAGGATCGAGCGTTCGTTCATCCGGATACTGTTTTACGCACCTGCGCGCCACTGACTCAATAGGCCTGCGTGCCCTCATCTCTCTCTAAATCTAAAAAATATCTCCTACTTTAAGTGCTCGTCCATCACATGCTGTACCGTGTGGTCGCTGTGGCCGTCTTTCCCGACGCGCACCCCATCCAGCGCCGCGCTCCATCCCACATCGCGCCCCCTCCGTCGCCGCGCCGCGCTCCATCCCCCACCGCGCCCGCTCTAGCTCGTTGCTCACCATGCCCCGCTGCTGCGTGCTGTGGCCCGTCCCCCGCACGCGTCGAGGTGCTGCTGGGTCCAACTGACGCCGTGGCTGCAGTGACACGCGACCTCTGCAAGGAGATGTTGCGATGAAAGCGCATGTTGCAAGCGTATGTTTCAAGTGTTTCAGATATTTCAGAGGTATGTTACAATTGTTTATATGGATATTGCAAAAGTAGGTCGGAGAAGTTGCACATGTTGCATATGTTACAAGTGTTTTATAGGCATGCTGTAAGTGTTTCGGAGGTTTGTTCAAAATGTTTCATCTGTTCTAGACATATGTTGCAAGCGTTCTGATCTGGATGTTGCATATGTTTTCACACATACGTGGCAACAATATGTTCCAAATGTTTCAGCTGTTTCAGTCTTATATTGCAGTAAGTGTTCTCATGTTGCAAGTTGCAAGTGTTTTATCTGAATGTTGCATATGCTTCACAGATATATTGCAAGTGTATGTCCTGATGTTACATCTGTTTTCATACGTAAGTTGCATTCATGTGTTTCATGTTGTTTGGAGAGTTAAGGGCTGCATTGCCAGTGATGGTGGCACCGCACAGCCGCCAAGGAATGGGTCGTGACGAGCCGGGGGCCAGTGGACGGGGCAGGGCGAACGGCCTCGAATCGAGGCGGATAGGGCAGGTTGCGCTTGCGAGGCGAGTAGTCCGAAATCGCGGGCGCTATGAACGACGTGCGCGTGCAGGGCTGGAAAAAAATCAGCGGAAGGAAGAAGGCTGTGCAGACGTCTGGACGCATGCATCCATTAGGACTTCCTGACGCCTGCACTACCGGCATCGACGACTAATGGCAGACAAATGAAGGTTCCACTAGTAGAGAACAGACCTTTGATCCTCGGTCAAAATGGGCTCTAGTCCCGAAATTTTTTGTGCCCGGGACTAGAAATACCTTTAGTCCCGGTTGGTGTCTCCAACTGGACTAAAGGTCCCTCGCCCCAACGGCTCTGCGCCCATGAGAGTAGGTGGCGGGGACCTTTAGTCCCGGTTGGAGCCACCAACCGAGACTAAATATACTTTTTACTCCCCGGTTGGTGGCTCCAACCGAGAGTAAAGGTCTACTCCCGGCCGTGTGGCTGCGCCGGGGTTGGAAAGTTACTTTTAGTCCCGGTTGGAGCCACCAACCGGACTAAAGGTCCCCCTTTATATCCCGGCCGTCTCCTTCTTCCTCCCCGAGCCCGAGCTCAAAGACATTTTGAAGCTCACTGCACTAGTGTTCTTGCTTCCTCCTCCCTCCATTGTTCCTCCATCCATTATTCGATTCCTCCGTCGATTTCTTCGATTCCTCCGTCGATTCTTCAGTTGTAAAGGTTACCAATCTCATACTCTCATTTTTCACCATTGTCTTATCTCATTTTGTTCACTATATATATATGGTTCTTTATTGTGGTTTTTTTCATTTGTAAGCAATTTGAGCTCAAAATCACTTCAAGCTTGCATATTTACATGAAATAAGGTTAAAGTAGCTAGTTGAACTTGCGGACCGTGTTCATCTCGGCGAGCATGTTCTCTGCCGAGCGGTAACGGACGTCAAGGAGGAGCTTTGATTCTACGAGGGAGAGCGACAACGGTCGTGGAAGACCGTGTTCCCTTCCTCGTAGAATCGGAGCTCTTCCGTGGCCAAGTACGGTGCCGTCCGGTGGAGAAATGCTCGCCGAGATGATCACGTAAGCAAGTTCAACTAGTACGGATGGTTATTTATTCATATGTCCCGATATCGTCGCAGTAGTCTGTCAATCACCGTACCCAAACGTAGTATATATATAAATATAAACTTAGAAAATAGTTAGAAAATTATACAAAATCCGTACTAGTTGAACTTGCGGACCGTGTTCATCTCGGCGAGCATGTTCTCTGCCGAGCGGTAACGGACGTCAAGGAGGAGCTTTGATTCTACAAGGGAGAGCGGCAACGGTCGTGGAAGACCGTGTTCCCTTCCTCGTAGAATCGGAGCTCTTCCTTGACCAAGTACGGTGCCGTCCGGTGGAGAAATGCTCGCCGAGATGATCACGTAAGCAAGGTCAACTAGTACGGATGGTTATTTATTCACATGTCCTGATATCGTCGCAGTAGTCTGTCAATCACCGTACCCAAACGTAGTATATATATAAATATAAACTTAGAAAATAGTTAGAAAATTATATAAAATCCATACTAGTTGAACTTGCGGACCATGTTCATCTCGACGAGCATGTTCTCCGCCGAGCGGTAACGGACGTCAAGGAGGAGCTTTGATTCTACGAGGGAGAGTGGCAACGGTCGTGGAAGACCGTGTTCCCTTCCTCGTAGAATTGGAGCTCTTACGTGGCCAAGTACGGTGCCATCCGGTGGAGAAATGCTCACCGAGATGATCACGTAAGCAAGGTCAACTAGTATGGATGGTTATTTAGTCACACGTCCCGATATCGTCGCAGTAGTCTGTTATGTGTGTACACTCCCATTCTTCTGTTAATTTGCGGAAATATCATGTGAATTACTTACCTGCCGCAGTAAAAGACGAGAACACAATGACCATTAAAAATATTATTGTTTAGAGATCTAGATAATTTTATAGTTTCTTAATTTTATTTGTTTATAAAAGGAGAAATTTATAGTGTATTAAAAATGAGTATAGAGAGTAGATGGCAATCGCTTCCTGTCCTCGGCCTCTCATGGGTTTCCAAAGCGACTTAGGCCGGGCCTCCTCTCATTCCATGCGGCAAGTGTCGTGATGAGACGAAGATTGTGATGGAGTACCGAGTGAAGAAGGAGGGTCCCAACAAGGATCAGTGATCTTCTACAAGTGTCCGGATCGCAATGTGAGTTATTTTATCGTATTTAATGATTATGGTTAGTTTATACCTATTTTCATGATGGTTGTGATTAAAGTTCTAATTTTTGTTTTAATTTCAAAGGGATGGCGGTGGGCGATGTTCAGGCTTCTCTTTGGGAGGAAGAGTATGTTGAACTCGTGCAAAATATCTTGCACAACAAGAGACACTGGCGGCTAATGAGGCGAAGATCCAAATGAAGAAGCCCAAAGATGTTGCACAATCGGGGATCTGCTGCTTTAGTTGAGATTGGTCGTGAAATCCTAGTGCTACTTGAAATGTATTTTAGCTTTAGTTCTTTTAGTGGTAGTTAGGATTGTCTACATTGTAGCGATGCTTTCATAAATTTGTATCTTTTGTGGTGGCACGCATGTTGTATAAATAATTAATTATGATCTAGGTTTTAATATGGTATTTATGTCATGTAATGCGAGATGAGCCATCATTGGATGTATAATGCTGATCGCCGCTCCCAAGAGTTCATTGACGGGCGTGCATTCTTTTGTTACGTCTTGGCCGAGGCAAACAAACGCTGACGGTTTCATATATTGCCCATGTGCCATATGTAAGAATACGGTGGAATATCCTTGCTCAAGGACTCTTCATTCACACTTGTTCAAGTCGGGTTTCATGCCAAACTATATTTGTTGGACAAAGCACGGAGAAACCGGTGTTGTAATGGAAGAAGGTGAAGAAGAACAATGGGACGACAATGATATTATTCCCGATGGTGCGTGCTTCAATGATATCTTGCAATGGGAGAAGTCAAGAAGAGGTAGCCGCAGAAGATGAGCCGGTGATGATCTTTCTCGGGTCATTCGTGACGCACAAAGAGAATGTGAAAGTGAAAAGGAGAAGATCAAGTTCGAGCGGATGCTAGAAGATCACAAGAAATTGTTGTACCCAACTTGTGATGCAGGCGTAAAAGTTGGGAACCACACTAAATTGCTGCAATGGAAGGCAAAAGAATGGTGTATCGACAAGGGATTTGGAGAGTTACTAAAATTCAAAAGAAGATGCTTCCGAAGGACAATGAATTGCCCGCCACTACCTACGAAGCAAAACAAGTTGTCTGTCCTATATGGGCTAGAAATAGAGAAGATACATGCATGTCCTAATGACTTCATCCTGTCACTGCGGCAAAGAGTACGAGAAATTGATGCATGCCCGGTATGCCATGCGTCATGCAGATAAGATCAAAGCGAGATGACCTTGGTGATGTTGAGGGCGAACGTCCATGGAAGAAAATCCTCGCCAAGGTTATGTGGTATGCTCCTATAATACCACGCTTGAAACGTCTGCTCGTAAACAAAGAACATGCAAAATTGTTGCGATGGCACAAAGAAAACCGTAAGGTAGACAATATGTTGTTGAGACACCTGGCGATGGGTCCCAAAGGAGAGCAATCGACGAGAATTCCCGTAGTTTGCAAATGACGCAAGAAACTTAAGGTTTGCTTTAAGTACGGATGGTATCAATCCTTTTGGAGAGCGTAACAGAGTCATAGCACTTGGCCTGTTACTCTAAGTATCTATAACATTCCTCCTTGGTTATGCATGAAGCGGAAGTTCATTATGATGCTCATGCTCATCCAAGGCCCGAAGCAACTTTGGCAATGACATCGATGTGTACACAGACCACTTATTGACGAACTTCTCATTTTGTGGAATAAAGAAGGTGTACGTGTGTGGGATAAGTACAAACAGAACACTTTGATCTCATGAGCATTGTTGTTCGTAATAATCAATGATTGGCCCGCTCTAAGTAATCTTTCGTGACAGATAAAATAAGGGATATAATGCATGCACACACCGCTTGGTGATATTAGAGGTGTATTCTTGAAAAAATGTCGAAAGGTCGTGTACCTTGGCCATCGTCGATTTCTTCCTGCAAATCACCCCGTAAGAAAGAAAGGCAAGCATTTTAAAGGGAAGGCAGACCACCTGACCAAGCCTCACAACCGAACCGGTGAGGATGTACTCGATATGGTCAATGATGTGAAAGTCGTCTTTGGAAAAGGACATGGAAGCCAACCTGTTCCGAACGACGCTAACGGTCACGCACCCATGTGGAAGAAGAAGTCCATATTTTGGGACCTACCCTATTGGCAAGTCCTAGAGGTCCGTAGCTCGATCGACGTGATGCACCTGATGAAGAATCTTTGTGTGAACCTGCTAAGCTTTATGGGTGTGTATGGAAAGCCTAAGGACACATTTGAAGCACGACAAGACCTGCGTTGTTTGAGAGAAAGAGACAACCTGCATCCAGAGAAGACAGATGATGGACGCCATTACTTACGTCCTGCTAGCTACACTCTAAGCAAAGAGGAGAAGGAAATCATGTTTGAATGCTTAAACAATATCAAGGTACAATCTGGATTCTCCTCGAATATAAAGAGTATTATAAATGTTGCAGAGAAGAAATTCTATAACTTAAAGTCCCATAACTGTCACGTTCTCATGACGTAATTACTTCCAGTTGCATTAAGAGGAATTCTACCTCCAAATGTACGTCTAGCCACCGTGAAGCTATGTGCATTCCTCAATGCAATTTCTCAGAAGGCAATTGATCCAACTGATCTAGCTAAACTACAGAATGATGTGGTTCAATGTCTCGTCAGCTTTGAGTTGGTGTTCCCTCCTTCCTTCTTTGATATTATGACACACCTCCTAGTTCACCTAGTCAAGGAGATTTTCACTCTCGGTCCTGTGTTCCTACACAACATGTTCCCCTTAGAGAGATTCATGGGAGTTCTGAAGAAATATGTTCACAACCGTGCTCGTCCAGAAGGAAGCATCACTAAGGGCTATGGAACAGAAGAGGTCATTGAGTTCTGTGTTGACTTTATTCCCGACCTTGACTCGATTGGTGTTCCTGAATCGAGACATGAAGAGAGACTAAGTGGAAAAGGGACACTAGGGAGGAAAACATATATTGGTACGGATGATGATTATTTCAATAAAGCGCACTATACAGTTCTACAGAACTCCTCTTTGGTAGATCCGTATATTGAGACACACAAGGATCTCTTACGATCTGAGTTTTCAAGGAAGACTGAAGCTTGAATTACGCGTAAGCACATGGAAACTTTCAGCGGTTGGTTGCGAAAAAAATGTCAAGGTGATGAGAGCATCCATGAGCAACTGTATTTATTGGCTATGCAACTATCATGGCATATCGTCACATACAAAGGGTACGAGATAAATGGGAACATATTCTACACAGTAGCCCAAGATAAAAGGAGTACCAACTAAAACAGTGGTGTCTGCATAGATGCCACAGACCCGAATGGGAATAAGTAGACATATTATGGACGCATAGATGAAATATGGGAACTAGAATATACACCTACTTTGAAGATCCCATTGTTCAAGTGCCAATGGGTCAAGGTGACCGGAGGCGGGGTAACAGTAGACAATGAGTATGGAATGACAACAGTGGACCTTAGTAATATTGGGTACAAAGACGAACCATTCGTCCTTGCCAAGGATGTGAATCAGGTGTTCTATGTCAATGATATGTCTACCAAACCAAAAAGAGGAAAAAACGATAATGACTCAACCAAAGAGACAAAGCGCAACATAGTTTTTTCAGGGAAAAGAGTCATCATGGGAATTGAGGACAAGTCGGACATGTCAGAAGATTATGAAAAGGATGACCGAATTCCGCCATTCAAAGTGAACAAAGACCCTAGCATCTTGGTAAATGATGAGGACACTCCATAGTTAAGACGCGATCATAACCAAGGGACATACGTAAAGAAGAAATTCACTGCTGTGCCCACTTGATGATATAGTGATTTAATGTAGTGTGTGTTTGAGATATTATGTAATAATTGTGAATTCAGATATTTATTATGTCATGTTTCAAATTAAATCAATGTTTGATTTGATGGGATTTCTCTCTCAAAAAGGTAAATTAGGATATTGAGTGATGAAAAATTAAAATATTAACGTTAAAATGATGTGAAAACAAATTTCCTGTCCAAAACCAATAGTTTTAATAATTTTAATTAAACACTACATTTTTGCATTAACGAAATAATAAATATTAGTTACATTATGTTTTATAATTGTAACAAAAAATAAAAAAGTTAGGTTATAGATTTTTCCTATGTGCAATAAAGAAAAAGAAAATCCATATTTTTAACAAAATAATTTTATGCCTTTTATTTAATTTACTATGTATTTAACAAAAACTATTGCATTTCTATTGTATTTAACAAGACTATTGCTTAAAATAGTGGGAAACGAAACTGCAGCCACCTTTACTCCCGGGTGGAAGCCCACCCGGAGTAAAGGTGGGGCTACAGCCATCGGGTTCATTAAAAAAACCTTTACTCTCGGTGCGTGTTACCAACCGGAGGAAAGGTATATCATTACTCTCGGTTGAGTAATACGCACCGGAGTAAAGGGACCTTACTCCCGGTTAGGTAATACGCACCGGAGTAAAGGACCTTTACTCCCTACGGGTGGTCGCACCGGAGTAAATCTCCCAGTATATAACCGCCAAATGCAGCGCAGATCGATCCCTCCTCTTCTTCCTCGTCGAACACCGCCGCCTTTCTCTTCTTCCTCGTGTCACGCCGATTCGTCTTCCCTCACAGCATCAGCCCGCCCCGTGACACCGGAGCCGCGCCTTGCCTCGTGTGGCCTCCACCGCCGACGACCTTGCGCCGACGACCTCACGTCGTCTGGCCCCACCACACACATGCGTGGCCCTCCACCGCCCTTGCGAGGTGAGAGTTCTCTCGGCTTTCGTCGTGCATGGTGAAACGGCATCGGTGAGGGCCCATGCATGGTTGGGGTCTTTTTGTCGCTTGTCATCCATAGCGGAGGAGCCATCACCGCTTTCGTCTTGGGGCATGCCATGCATGGTTGTCGATTTCAACAATGGCGCCTTAATTGGGGGCAACGACATGCCACGGCTGCGGTGAATCATTTCCTTGAAGCACGCCACGTGCAAGTCAACAGCCTTGCCGTCCAAGTGGATGTGGTACCTGTACGCCCAGAACCTACTCATGCCCTTGTTGTCTCCAGAAGTCACACGGTGGCAAATCTCGCGATGCCTTCCGGTGGAGCTCTAAGGCTCGGTCATCGTGGACAATGCGTTCCGGCAGTGTGGTGCAGCCCTGGTGGATGTCGAGGTCTTGTTCGAAGCAGTGGTAGACGTAGCTAGCTAAAACTTGCAACATCACGACATCACGCACCGACGACACCGCCACCGCCTCACGCCAAGACACGCCCGTCGTCGTCGTCGTGCAAAGACACCGCCACCGCTACCGACACGTATATATATGTCATTTGTATTCATATGCATGTATATATACATCGTGGAGCACCGCCACCCTAGTTCGCCTATGCGTTTCTATGTATACGGCGGAGCACCGCCGCCCTCGTTCACCCATGTGTACAAACATATATACGGCGGAGTTGAGCACCGCCACTCTCATCACACCGCCCTCTCTCGCGGCCTAGTCGATCAACATTAGTATACGCGTTTCGGCATAAGATATATTGTAGTTAATAAAGTGATTATGTTTAGTTTAAGATATATGATGAATGACTACATGGTTCACATGGTACATAGGATATATAACAACATCATGCACTGACACCGCCCCGGCCCGCCTCACGTCGTCATCGTCAGCACACTGGCCACCGCGCTGACACGGTTATATACGTCATTTGCATTCATATGCATGTATATATACGTCGCGGAGCACCGCCGCCCTCGTTCGCCCATGCGTTTCTATGTATACGACGGAGCACCGCCACCCTCGTTCACCCATGTGTACAAACATATATACGGCGGAGTGGAGCACTGCCACTCTTGTCACACCGCCCTCTCTCGCGGCCTAGTCGATCAACATTCGTATTATCGTTATCGTTAACGCTAAACAATCACACCAGGGCGAATTGCGTCGGTGACTAGGGCGAACCGCGTTGTTGATGTCACCGACGTGGTTCGCCCTAGTCACCGACACAGTTCGCCCTAGTGTGGCGAATTGCGTTCGTGACCGAGGGGCAAGATTTAATAATGCATATTGTTCATAGATTTTACGCATGTAAGCAAAGATTTGACATACTATATATTGGTTTTGTTTTTTGAAGCTAGATGGCCGACCCGAGAAACATGGATGAGGAGGAGTTGATGATGAATTTGATCAACACCGCACTCAAGTTGCCGGCGATGATGGTGCTAAAAATAACGTGCAAGAGGATGCGGATGACGGGAGTCAAGATGCCAGCTCTTGAACAAAATGAGCAACAACATATTGGCCAAGTATATATTTTTTATTATTAGCTATATAATTATCATATGTCTTATGTGTGCTCATGACATTAAAAATAATGTTTATGTTTTGTAGCCCTCTGGATCGACATCAACAACTACAACGAAGAGTAAAATGTTCGAGGTCCCAAAAAGCCATTGAGGGCCGCTTCATCATCTCGAAGTTCAATGTGGATACAAAGCGAACCGGGGGCCAAATAAAATGAAATTCGTGCACCATCTGTGGTTACCTTTTGTACGAGATCGGCTCCCGATCAAGACTCCATGAATGGAAGAAGAAGACCAATGCTCCTCATATCAGTTTTGTCTCCGATCGTGACAAGACGTTAATTTGGAAAGATGTCTTGGTACATTTCACACTCCAAACAGATGGTTATGATGATATTATAGATGGTGATGAATTGAAGGAGCGAGTTAGGGATTGGGCAATGAAGAAGATGGCCACCCGCCAGACTTGGAAGAAACACCTATACACGACGTATGTCAAGAAGAACATAGCACCAGATTTTACTTGTCCCAGGCCCGATCTCAAAGCGAGAGGCCCTATTGGGATGAGTTTGTACAAAGACAAGACATCGGAAGAGGGTGCGAGTCGGTGATAAAGAACCAACGTAATGCCCAATGTAAGACATACCACCATAACTTGGGATCGGTGGCTACCCGACCGCCATTAAGAAGTGGAACAAAATGTAAGCGGAGCACCTTCTTGCCAAGGGTATCACACCGAATCACTTGAGTGGGGAGAGCGTGCAAAAAGAATTGGTTTTTGCTCATGGGGGAACACTAGACCAGAGATAGGGAAGTGCGTTTATGGAGCAAGACCGCAAGAAGCAAAGAGAAAGATTGTTTTATGCTCGAGAGAGCTATCGCTAGTGGTGCGTTCAGCCCAACAGAGAGAAGGATGACCTGACATACGCCATCGGGACCATTGAACATGGTGGCGAACTAGAGGCAAAGGAAGTGTCTCGTGGGAGCATGGATTCCTCAGATAGACCTTCCTCTGAAGCCGCCAGAGAAAGAAGGAAGAAGAGGCACAACGGCTCCAGAGGTTGGAGGAAGCGGTGCGTGAAGCACGTGGCGCGGAAAAAAACCTTGAAGCGAGAATGCAGGAGGAAATCGTAAGGCAAGTGCAAATAGCGGTGAGTGCAAGCAAGCGTGCATCGAGCCGAGAATCAACATTAGCCAATCTGCTTGGGCTGAAAAGCGCCATGCGCTTCCACGGAGATACCAAATCAAGGGGACACAGGATCGCGCTTCCCCTGTGGATGACGCCATCAACCTTGTACAACGTGTGAGCTACACATTCAAGGGGAATTCCACAATCAAGGTGCCTATCGGTCTTGTTAATCCTATCGACCGAACCAAGACACCAAAGATTCATGGGAATATAATCCAAGAAGGATATGCTACCATCTCGGTAGATAAAAGTGAAAAAGGTTTTAGTGATTTGCCTCTTGACATTCTCGGAGGTGATGGCGAAAGACTCTAGGAGAAGCGGAGAAGACATTCATTCTATGGCGCAAGCGCTACATTATCATTCCGGGATGTCGGCTCCACCACCTCCCTGAACTACCTCACCATAGGTACGCGCGGATGAAAACACTACATCATTAATTTGTATTGGCTTAAATAATTAACAATCTGCTCATAATAATATGTCATTCCTTTTTTGTAGCAGATCGTCCCCCAACCTAAATCCAATTGTTCAATCTCCAGATCATCATAGTGCTCTGTACGATGACATTGTGTTGGAAGGCGAGGATGCATCCACACCATCTCCAAGGAGGTCTCCAACGCCATGCCTGCCACCTCCAAGGAGGTCTCCAACGCCACGCTAACACCTCCAAGGAGGTCTCCAACGCCCCCCCCCCCACCTACCAAGAAGCCTAGCAAGAGGCCAGCCCCTCAAACGAAGAACGAGTCCCCGCCTGCAAAGAAAGCCACCGTGAAACCAAGGGCTATTCCCAAAATAATATTTGAAGAGAAGGAAGAAGGAACTGATACATATAAAAAAGATATGTCTAGATTCTATGACAAACTTAAAAAGAATCAAGAAGCAAGGAGAAACCCGGAGAAACCGTACTTATTAGTAGCTCCAGATATTCTAAGAAAAAGGGTGGCTTCTTACCAGCAACAACAGCGGGAATCTCGTAAGCCGTCCAAATCAATGTTATCGGACTATGACCGCACTCTCACCAAGTCAATTGAGGCGCATGTAAAAAAAAGCGGGCAGAGAAAGGAGTTGCCCAACTCGGACAACAAGCGCACTAATCAGTCCCCCGCTAGTTGTTGGTAATGAATATGGTTCAATTTAGGATTAATGCATCGAGCAAACATACCTCCGGATGTCGATTTGGATCACCTTGGTGAATTTATTGATGAGACCGGTCTCGACCTTTACCAGATGTTTGGTGATGGAAACATTGAGAGTCTTGGCGGAGGTTGATATTTGGAAGAAAAAAATTTGTACTAGGCCGAGTCTATACAACCCTCAAGCCTTATCTCGATCTGGGGGACGCAAATGTACCGCTAAACAAGTGGTACATGCAAAGGCGTCTACCGTGGAGACTTCTGCGTTGGTGTCGAAATTAGAGACGAACATTGGTTCCGTGGCGATGATGTTATGTATGTTGACTTTGCATAATTTCATCAACTATGCCACCTGACCTCTCTCGGACAAAGTTATCATTAGTCGCTATTGCTCAGACGTAATAATTCTTTCGATCTATTATTAAACTCATCATATGTGTGTATATGCATATAAATTATCCTAACAAATACTATATATATGTAGATTTACAATGACAGAGCTCAGAAAGGAAGGCTGCAATGAAATTGGTTTTGTTGATCCCCATATAATATTCAAAGACCCAATTACTCCAAAGACTAATTGAAAGTCTGAGTCAGAGAGTAACCTCATGAACTTCTTAGTGAACCAACGCCACAAGAAGGATATACTCTTTCCCTATAACTTCAAGTGTGTGTTAATAATATCGATCATCCTTAATGGCTCATATGTTGATTCTAGTTAATTAATGAGTGTTATGCGTTATATCCTATAAACACATGCAGCAATCACTGGATATTGATGGACATCGATCTGGTGAAAAGTCACTTGATAATCTATGACTCGATGAGAAAACCACAACAAGACTACCAAGATATGATAGATATTATCCAGAGGTAATTTCGGGATCACTAGCAACTATATATACACACAAACATGATGATTAACTATATCTGATGACGTGGCAAATTTTTTATTGGGCAGTGTTTGGAAAACCTTTATTGAGAAGCAACACATGGAAAAATGCAAAGCGCCACTGAATGTAATCCCTTTGAAAGTAAGTCCCCTGAATTGCATCATCTTTATTAATTAAACATATAGCTTTCACCGGATCACCAGATTGGATGACAAATCTTTTTCTCGTAAAGTGGTGTCTGAGGCAGGAACAGGGGAACAACTACTGTGGTTACTATGTTTGCAAGTTTATCAAGGTGATCTTCTAAAGAACTCCTACAGAGAGACTCAAAGTACGTTAAAAATACACTATATATTCATTTAATTATTATTATTGATTGTGTTACTATGTCTTTATATAAATATATGCACATATATTAATTTATTTTTCTTTAATTCAAACCTGTAGACTCGATGGTCGGAGGAAAAGGTCATACGGCAAGACCAAATCAAAGCAATTCAAGAGTCTATACCCGGATTTTTTAATGAGCAGGTCATCGATTCCAAGGGCGAGTTCTACTTCGACCCAACACTGCCATGGAAGCCAAGCTAGAGGATGAGAGAAAACTTGTTATATCACAACAACTGTAATGCAATCTTTTTGTAATATATGCACATGAAATAATATAATGTAAAATACACATATGCATGCATGCATGTAAATATATATATGATGCATGCATGCATATATATATATATATATATTTTTCTATGCTTGAATTGTGTGATTTAATACGTTAATTGTGCTTGAACCGAAACATACTATACGCGCGTATAAATATATAAGTAGCAACGTACAATACGACTTCAAAAACAAAAAAATGAAAAGAAAAGAAAAAAGAAAAAAAACCTTTAGTCTCGGTTCGTATTACCAACCGGGACTAAAGGTGCCGGCCATCGTGGCATATCAGGAGGCACCTTTAGTCCCGATTGGTGTTACCCACCGGAACTAAAGGTCCTCCTTTAGTTCCGGTTCCTGACCCGGGACTAAAGGACCCCTTTAGTCCCGGATGCTTGCTCCCGGATGGGGAACCGGGACTAGAGGGGGTTCTCCACCAAAAGTAAAGCTCGGTTCTCTACCAGTGTTCGTTTGCAGTTTTCCCGTGCATTTGTAATAATTCACATGATCGTTCTCAGGTACTCTATATACGAAGATGCTGTTAACCGAAGCCGTGTGAGCCTGTGACCACCTCTTTCCTGTTTTTGACTAGACTCTCTTGCATTTGTCAACCGTGGTATACTCCATATTTTTACAGAGAGACAACGAAAACAATCATGGTACAATATTTTTGTTTTACAACAAAAACAACCACGACTGGCTTATCAGTCGTAAAAACCATCAGCCGAACAGCCAAAGGACTCCCGTACATATTACAGCCACTGATAAAACAACAGTAATAACAGTGGTAGGATAGGTAATCTTTGATCGAGTCGAGTGGGCTGGTGAGCAGCGAGTTGCGACATTGACAGATGTGGGCATGTGGCTGTAGATTACTGTGAGGTTTAAATTTAAAGAATTCATCGGGCAGGACGTGGACAGGCGTGATGCTGAAATTTAATTTATGCTGATACTTATGCTGAAATATTGTGAAAATAAAATACTGTTTCATACTTAAAAAATAGCTCTGAATAAGCTCAAACCAACAACGCGGGAATACTACCGACAGCAGTAGATAGATAAATATGGTTTGGTGTTGGGTGGCTGTTGCCATTACACAACAGCAAGCAATAGCATATATATCCTTGCCGTGCAGGTGCCGCCGTGCAGCCACGGAGTAGCTCCCAGCTGAATTTGCACTCGGACCCTTATATATTCACGTTTTCTGGACTCGTAAGCCTTCCGATAGTGTCGTGTATACGCGCACTGTCGTACGTCCATTTTCTTGGACCGTTGCCGCAGTCTACGTACGAGTCTATGTGTACGCATACATGATAGTACATACGTGCCGTATTTGGAGACGCCACATGCCGTTGCAGAAAAATAATTTAACCGGTGTCGATTTCCGTAGCGGATCTAAAACTAAGATCAGAGTCTATGTAACAGTCAAAATCAAATCGAACAACCTAGAAAGTAAACAGTCATGTCGTCTGGTCACCGGCAGTGACCGCATACGGCGCAAGCGTACGTACCGCGACGATCGCCACCGTTGGCCACGCCACGTACGTCCCCGTGTATGCGGAGGCTCGGAGTCGCAATATCATCACCTCCAGAGCACCTTTCTGAAAAAACATCCGGCCTCGAGGAGTAATCGGTGGTCAACGCAGTTGGTTGGGAGAAAATGAAGCAGCAGCAACCGGGCGAGCCGGCAGGGCGTTCGCCGCGGGACCTACACCCCCAGTCGGCCAGTCAGTCCCCCACTCGCGCGCAGGACGTGTCCCGCTAGCTACCGGCCCCGGCCCCCGCTAGCCGGTAGTCGTTACTACTGACTACTGATCCACCGTACCTTACGATGGACGACTGTATTGCAGCAGGTTGGTTTGGTCGTAAACGATTGTAAACTTTTAGTTAGAATAGTATTTTTTTCTCATATCAAACCAGCCAGTAATAAATAATTTACGATAGTATTTTTTTCTCATATCAAACCAGTCAGTAATAAATAATTTACGATCGTTTATCTCTCTACGGTGCCAGTACCACCGTACATTCTCATTTCATGATCCTACTCTAGTCCTTTCTCTTGTCTCGCACTCCATCCGTCCGTCCCTAAATAACTATAGTTTCTGTTTCCGCATCGTACTTGGGCTTGGATAGCCTCTCTTTTGCCACGAGGTCTGCAAATCTATATACACATGCTTATTTTTAAGCTAATATAATTAATCGTGGTACTTCCAAGGCCATGAAAATCACAAAGCTCAAGAGCTGTGTACCCCGCACGTGTATGAAAATTTTACAAGTCTCTCTCCTATGTCTATTGTAAATGTTGTAAGGATTGTCGGTCGGTATTTGTCCAAACAATCTGTGTAATCTTTTCATCTATAAATAAACCAATTTCTAAATTTCTTTTAAATAAGTATTTTTTATGTTAAATAAACCTTCGTGTGATACCCCTCGAAGGACTGGCGAGCATATTTTGTCGACAGTTGACGCCCACCGTGGGGCATGTGCGTGCTGATTCCTGGGTAACCAGATGGAAATTTTCTTTGCCAACGACGTCGTTCGTGGTGGCTCGGATCATCACGGCGGCGGCGTTCGGCTGCGGCCAGCGGCGGATGTGACACATGGTCTTCACGGCATCCCTCTTCTCCTACATCCAACGCCGCGCGGGGGAGTTCGGAATTCGCCGTGACATCAACAGCAAACAGACATGGAGCGCACGCAATCTTCGGGACCACGACATGCATACAATGCTGGGCGGTGTTTCCTCCGATCAACAAGAAGCAAATAAGGAAGGCATACGTATACGGAAACCGACTACAAAAAGCTAAGACACTTGCACGTTGTACACATCCATGAGGCATATTAATACTACGACAAGTCTTGGAGCTGTACGGCTATCCAAATAGCGAACAAAGGATCAACTGCGGCAACATGCAAGCCCACTACAGTATTGGTTGGGCTAGCATGCAAGCGTGCTCTGCAGCACAGTACATCTGTCCACTCGGATACTACATCCACTGCTCGACTACAACTTTCCATTGCTCGGACTCGACGAACCGGTCAAGGACGAGTTCCAAGCGGTTGACTGGTTTACTTCGTCAGCGACATCCCGCTAGCCCGTTAATTAAGCTAAGTGACGTTTTAATATTCTTCTAAATATTCTCTAATCTTCGTATATCGCCATGGTGTTTCTTCAGGCTATTTTCTTCATGTTTACTCTTCAAACGATTTTCTTTCATGTATACCATCTTAAAGATGACATACAGCTAACCCTAAGTCAAATCATCAAACAGTCATGTTGATGCTTGGATGTTCCCAGAGACGGCCCTGTCTCCGGTTTCTCCCTACACGTGCACAATCGTCTGCCCTCTGCGTTATGGGTGGTCGGCAGCGGCTCCTTAGCTAAGCTTTGTTCTTCCTACACACACGGGCCCCGCGCTCCGCGTTATGGTTAACGGGCTAGCTAGGGCTGGAGACTCAGCTACACACTAACTGGTCGGACGGTTTATATTAAATATAAATATATCTTCGTAATAATACTAAGTGTTCACACCAACTGATCGCCGAGCTACACCACCATTGCTGATTCTTCTCCGAAGTTCATACATTTTTACATCATGTACTACCCGTTCTACATATTTGTATTGCAGGATCATCGTCCAGGTGGTCGAACCACCTGGTGCTCGAACTTTTCTACCGATCAACTGGTCGGACCGCTAGGTTCATGGACTTCGTCGCCGACCAGTTGATCGGACTGTTCGCCGGTAGCTTCTACTCAATGCTCACTTCGCCGCCGACCAGTTGATCGGACTGTTCGTCGCTCGTGCTTCATCATCAGCTATGCTGGGGGTTTACCAGCCGCTACGCCGGGGACTCCTCGGTGTTCGGACATCGCCGCTACGCTGGGGACTCCTCGGTGCTCAGACATCGCCAGCTACGCCGGGAACTCCTCGGTGCTCAGATTCTTCGTGCAAGCGTCGCCAGCTACGCCGGGGACTCCTCGGTGCTCGAATTCTTCGTGCAAGCGTCGCCAGCTATGCTGGGGACTCCTCGGTGCTCGGATTCTTCGTGCAAGCGTCGCCAGCTAACCTGGGGACTCCCTTGGTGGTCGGATCTTGCTACGTCTCATCGGTGTGCTATCAAGCTACTCCATGCTATTCGGATCAAGGTGCTGATCTTGGGCGGCAAGTCTGGGGTCTTGATACGCGCATGTCAGATGACGTCGGCAAGCTTTCAGACTTCTTTTCTTTGATCCTGCTACAAGATTCATTCTTCATCTTCCAGCAGGCTTGGGGACTAAGTGGCTACATTTCACCTAACGGTGAATATAGTGCTTATTTCTTGATTTACCCTCCTTATTGACGGAGTCTAAGTGGCTACACTTCTTCTAAGCGGAAGAATTTTTAAATTTTATCTTGAGCCCCTTACATCTTTTTAGCAAGCCTTACTTGGCTAAGTCTGAGGTCTTCTAACCAGTTAATTTGGTCAGCATTGATTTTCATCGCCTAGGTCACCAGTTAAATTGGCCGGCTTCGACTTTCACCGCCCAGGTCACTAGTTAAACTGATCGGCTTCAATTTCCACTGCTCCGATCACCGGTTAAACTGATCGGCTTCACGTCAAAGTGCTCGGACTTGTTCAAGACAACGTTGTTCAAAGGATACAAGGCGCTCGGGGACTAGCTGTGGGGGATATGACCCCCGGTATCCATAAGACAAGACTTGGGCTGCACCATCAGAAGTGGCCCAGCCCACAAGATCAAGGTGTGCACGACACTGGTCGACGTGCACCGTAAGATATTGTATAGTACCAAATAGGATATTTTCCTTGTAACCCTACCCCTCCAGAGCATATAAGGAGGGGCAGAGGTCATCTACATACATCACATATTCAATACATCAGAACACAGGATGTAGGTATTACGTCATACTGACGGCCGAACCTGTCTAAATCTTGTGTCTTGGTGCTTGTATTACCATCTAGTTCGTATCACGCGCACCCCCACCGATTCATCTACTACCGTGGGTATACCCCTCGGTAGATTGCCGACTAGATTTCGTCGACATCAACCGTGGTATACTCCATATTTTTACAGAGAGACAACGAAAACAACAATGGTACAGTGTTTTGTTTTACAACAAAACAGCCGCGGCCGTCTTATCAGCCATAAAAACCAACAGCCGAACAGCCAAAGGGACTCCTGTACAAGTTACAGCCACCGATAAAAACAACAATAATAACAGCTGTAGGATAGGTGGTAATCTTTGATCGAGTCGAGTGAGCCGGTGAGCAGCGAGTTGCGACACTGACAGATGTGGGCATGTGGCTGTAGATTACTGTGAGGTTTAAATTTAAAGGATTCATCGGGCAGGACGTGGACAGGCGTGATACTGAAAATTGATTTATACTGGTGCTTATGCTGAAATATTATGAGAGAAAAACAATATTCCATGTCAAAAAGTAGCTCTGAATAAGCTCAAGCGAAGAATACGGAAGCAAATAGTACCGACTGCAGTAGATAGATAAATATGGTTTGGTGTTGGGTGGCTGTTTTTTTTTAAACAAAAGGTGTTGGGTGGCTGTTGCCATTACACAACGGCAAGCAATAGCATATATATCCTTGCCGTGCAGGTGCAGCCGTGCAGCCACGGAGTAGCTCCCAGCTGAATTTGCACTCGGACCCTTATATATTCACGTTTTTTGGACTCGTAAGCCTTCCGATAGTGTCGTGTATACGCGCACTGTATTACGTCCATTTTCTTGGACCGTTGCCGCAGTCTACGTACGAGTCCATGTGTACGCATACATGATAGTACATACGTGCCGTATTTGGAGACGCCACATGCCGTTGCAGAAAAATAAGTTAACCGGTGTCGATTTCCGTAGCGGATCTAAAACTAAGATCAGAGTCTATGTAACAGTCAAAGCCAAATCGAACAACCTAGAAAGTAAACAGTCATGTCGTGTGGTCACCGGCAGTGACCGCATACGGCGCAAGCGTACGTACCGCGACGATCGCCACCGTTGGCCACGCCACGTACGTCCCCGTGTATGCGGAGGCTCGGAGTCGCAATATCATCACCTCCCGAGCACCTTTCTGAAAAAACATCCGGCCTCGAGTAGTAATCGGTGGTCAACGCAGTTGGTTGGGAGGAAAGGAAGCAGCAGCAGGCGAGCGGCCGCCGTGGCGTCCCCACCGGGCGAGCCGGCAGGGCGTTCGCCGCGGGACCTACACGCGCCCCACCACCCCCAGTCGCGCGCAGGACGCGTCCCGCTAGCTACCGGCCCCGGCCCCCGCTAGCCGGTAGTCGTTCCTAACTGACTACTGATCCACCGTACCTTGACGATGGACGACTGTATTGACCTCTCTACGGGGCCAGTACCACCGTACATTCTCATTTCATGATCCTACTGTAGTCCTTTTTCTTGCCTCGCACTCCATCCGTCCGTCCCTAAATAACTATCGTTTCTGTTTCCGCATCGTACCTCGGCTTGGATAGCCTCTCTTTTGCACGAGGAGGTCTGCAAATCTATATACACATGCTTATTTTTAAGCTAATATAATTAATCGTGGTGCTTCCAAGGCCATGAAAATCACAAAGCTCAAGTGCTGTGTACCCCGCACGTGTATGAAAATTTTACAGGTCTCTCTCCTATGTCTACTGTAAATGTCGTAAGGATTGTCGGTCGGTATTGTCCAAACAAACTGTGTAATCTTTTCATCTATAAATAAACTGATTTCTAATTTTTTAAATAAGTATTTTTTTGAGGTTAACAACTTTGTACAAAATAATGGCACGCATCTATGACAAAAACTGACTTAGGGGAACTTGAGTGAGTATTATATTGGCACATAATTCGTTGAACCACGAGGACTGAGGGCCTTCATGTGTCCTTCAAAGTGTTTCAACGACGCCATACGAGAATAGAAGAGGAAAATTTCTGTTTCAAAAAACTGTTTGTACATAATATAATCATAATATATATACTCCTAGTGAAAGTCCGAAACCATATTGACTTTTGATAAAAGAAGAATAGTACTACCTTGTGGGGATTGGGGAATGGAGACGTACTTGGTGGGGCTGCAAATGTATCGTCCCTTCACTACTGATGTGGGCCGTTTTAGGGAGAATGAGGAATACTGATGTGGGCCGGCTCTAGGTGGAATGGTAAGGTAAACGAAGGAGGATAATAAGGAAAGCCCAAAAATAATACTGTTGTGGGCCGGATTCAGGTGCAATGGTAAGGAAAGCCCAAAGTATATAATATGACATTTGGGCTGGACAAAAAGTTTTCAATTCGCAAAAACGAAAAAATCTAGATGGAAATGCGGGGTATCGATCCCCGTACCTCTCGCATGCTAAGCGAGCGCTCTACCATCTGAGCTACATCCCCATTTGGAAAGGCGGACAAATGGATAATTTAAAATGTGTTCTCTCGGATCTCTGAGTGACGCCCCTGCTCCCGTGGACAGCCGGTCTCCAGCTCGTAGCGAAGCGACCGCCCGTCTCGTCGATGCGTGACTTCATGGGCCACGTGCTGCCGGGCACGCTGCTGCTGGAGGTGGGCCTGTGGCGGGTCTGGGCGTCGGTGGCACGCTTCGCGACCGACCCGCCGGCGGCGTTCCGCGTCCGCGCCTGGGACCCCGTCCCGGCCGGCAGTGCCTGCACGGCTCCTGGAGCTGCACGCGGTGGCCGGCGGCGCGTTCCTGGACATGTGCGTGGAGCTCTTCTACGCCAGCCCGCTCCGCGTCGTCCTCACCGGCGGCGGCCCACCTCGGCAGCCTCGAGCACGCCGGCATGCTCCTCATGTTCTTCCTCTTCGGCGCGCTGAGCCTGGTGTTGGCGAGCGCATTCACGGCGGAGTTCGTCCCTGCTGTTCCACTTCCACTCCACCACGCACACAGGGCAGCTGGAGGGCTACTACCACGCCCTCCCTCCTCCTCGTCCTCCTCGCGCTCTGCATCGCCGCCATCGTCGCCGGCCGGCGCGCTCCTGCCCTCCAGGAATGCCTCCCCGCGGACCTCGGCGCCGGCCAGCGTCCTCATCGCCGTCCAGGGCCTGTGGTTCTACCATACCGCGCTGGCGCTGTACGGGCCAATGCTCCCCGCGGGTTGCGCCCGCCGCTTCGACGGCTCGCCCCACTCCGACGCACGCGTCGAGTGCCGTGGCGGCGGCGCCGCGGCGCAGGAGCGCGCCGAGCAGCTGGCGGACTTCCAGCTGTTCGGGATCGTGTTCCTCGCGTTCGTGTACGTGCTCGGGTGCTTCGCCGTCGCCGCGGCAAGGTATGGGAATAACCTGGAGACCTCCGCCGTCCTTACTGGGCCTTCGCTTGGGCTTGGAGCTTCGAGAACAGCCACACCTTCATGAGCTGAGGTTAATAACCTTTGTTGGGCTAGAATTTTGAGGCCCGTGGCACCTTCGTGTGGGTCATTTGGACCTCTGCCTGATTTGTGCTTCGTGTGCCCAAGGAGATTGGGCCGGCTGGATGGAGCTTTGCTAGGCCTAGCTCGACAGAAATTCAAATTCATAGGCTGTTGTCATTTCACACAGACCAGACCTTCCCGAGAACGCGAGATGTGGCGGCGACCCTAGCGGAGCATAGGGGCTACGGCAGACTTCGTCGACGGCTGCGGCGGCGAAGGAGATCCGACGCCAGGCATCCTCCACTGATCTTCCCTCGTCTCTATCCTGTTCGGGCTGACCCAGGGGCTGCTTTACGCAGCTTCCCGGCCTTGGCAGGAGGGGATCTAGGGTCTGGTGGTGGTGGTTGGACCGGTGAACCATGGCGGATGAATCAGGCAAATGGAAAGCGAGGAGAAGAGAGCTTGACGTCGGCAAGCTATCGCAGGAGCTTACGCTTAGCGATGCTGAGCGGGATCGTGGATTGTGGTGTTGGCATGTGATGGCGACGACGCCGTCCAGAGGTTTGAGTGTTATGGATGGGATTTTGTCCGTGATCCGAGCGTTCTGTTTGGGAGATTGGAGGCGCATAATGGAAGACGGGGCGGGCTCCCTCGAGGATTGTCGCCATCCCCAATGAGTTGTCTAAGTTGGAACTGTCGCGGCCTTGACAACGCTGCGACAGTGAAAGAGCTTCATGAGTTGGCGAGGCGTTTTGTCCCATCAATGCTCTGTGTGCAAGAAACTAAAGTGCACAAGACACGGGTGGAGAATTTGAAAAACACTCTCGATTTTGATCATGCTTTTGCTGTAAGCAGTATGGGCCGTAGCGGCGGACTAGGTATCTTTTGAAATAATAATATGCGAGTGGAACTGTTACCATACTCACAATATCACATTGATGTTATTCTTACAGAGGGTGATAATGAGCCTTGGAGGTTAACATGTGTGTATGGAGAGGCGCAGTTAGGTGAGCGACACAAGACGTGGAGTTTGCTTAAGTTCATTAAGTCATCATCCTCACTGCCGTGGGTTTGCATTGGTGATTTTAATGAGGTTTTACATCAATCGGAACACGTGGGCGTTTAAGAAAGGAGCAGAGCTTAGATTGAGGGGTTCCGAGAGATGGTTGACGTATGTGCACTACTACACAAAATCTTTTGCGAGGCGTTTTCCAATTGGCCTCCGAGGCGGTTAGGCCGGTTGCCCGCCTCGGCTATTCGTGGCAGTGCAGCCGGCCCAGCAACCGCCTCGGTTAATTATTAACCGAGGCGGACAACCTAACAGGCCCGCCTCGGTTAATACATTAACCGAGGCGGTTATTTTATAAGGCCTCAATGACCTCGGTTTTGAGGGCCGCAATTGGACTTTTGAAAAGAAGGTAGCGGGAGGTTCTTACTGTTGTGTCCGCCTAGACCGTGGTCTGGCCACAACAGACTAGTGCAGCAGGTTTTCTGTGTGCAAAAGTTAAACACTTGGCAGCGGCAACTTCTCATCATGGGCCGATCCTCCTAGACTGGAGACCGGCAGTTCACAGGAGACGACATGGAAAACGCTTCAGATATGAACAAAATGTGAGAGACACACCCAGAATTTTCAGGCACGCTAGCGGAGTCCTGGCAGCGGGAAGGTGAGGCAAAATCTTTGAGCGAACTACAGGAGAAGCTGAAAGGCGTGTCCGGGCATTTATCTGTTTGGGAGCGCACAACCTTTGGCCAAGTGCAAGATGAGCTGCGGAATCTAAACAAGAGGCTAGAGGATATGCAGTCAGATCCACGATGGTTGGGCCTTTCCCAGCCGGAATTGAAGCTGGTTGAGCGAATTCAAGAGCTCAACCACCGTGAAGAGATTATGTGGAGGCAAAGGTCTCGAGTTATGTGGCTGACAGCTGGTGACAAGAACACCCGGTTCTTCCATTTAAGGGCGAGCCGAAGGAGTAGAAACAAAATCTCTCAGCTAAGAAAATCGGATGGGCAATTTACTGAGGTTGATCTTGAGCTCCATACGATTGTCACCAATTTCTATAGCAACTTGTTTGCTTCTGAGGGTACGAACAATATGGAAGAGGTGCTCTCTACTATCCCAGTGAAGGTAACAGCTGACATGAACATGATCCTACTTGATCCCTACAAGGAGGGGGAGGTCAAGGATGCTTTATTCCAAATGTTTCCGACAAAGGCACCGGTCCCGATGATTTTCCGGTGCACTTTTTTCAGCGACATTGGGAGCTTTGTGGGAAAGAAGTCACAGCCATGGTGATGAAACTTCTGAATGGCGAGGAAGAGCCAAAGGGCATCAACTAGACTCTAATCGCTTTGATCCTTTTGATCCCCAAAGTGGCTAGCCCGGAGGAAATTGGGCAGTTTCGACCAATAAGCCTATGCAATGTTATTTACAAAATTGCATCCAAGGTGTTGACGAATAGGTTGAAGATTTTCTTGTCAGAAATTATTTTAGAGGAGCAATCGGCCTTTGTTCCAGGCCGCCTCATTACTGACAATATTATTTCCGCTTATGAGTGCCTGCATTTTATGAAGCGGAAACGAGCGACTGGTCTGGGATGCTGTGCTTTAAAGTTGGACATGAAGAAGGCATATGATTGAGTCGAATGGGTGTATCTCGACGCGATAATGCGCTGGCTGGGCTTCCATCATCGTTGGGTTGACACAATTATGAGGTTTGTCCGATCAGTTTCATTTTTAGTTCTATTTAATGGTGATAAGCTGGAGAGTTTTAGACCGACTCGCGGCATACAACAAGGAGACCCAATTTCTCCCTACTTGTTCCTTCAAGCAGCATAGGGCATTTCGTGCCTGTTAAAATCAAGAATTCAGTCATAAGAACTCAAAGGTATTATGGTGGCACCGTCGGCTCCGATGGTGAGTCACCTCCTCTTTGCAGATGACAGCCTGCTGTTTTTTCAAGCAAATAAGGAGAATGCTTTGTTTATCAAGGTGGTCCTACAATCATATTGTTCAGCGTCGGGGCAAAGGATCAATATGGAGAAATCCTCCATACATTTCGCCAAGGGCGTCATGCAGCAATGTTGTGATGTCATCAAGAGGGAGCTGGAGGTTAACAATGAGGCTTTGAGCAAGAAATATCTCGGTATGCCTTCAGATGTTGGGACTGTTACCAACGGTGCCTTTAAATATTTGAAGGACCGGGTTTGGAGCAGGGTTGAGGGGTGGATAGAGCGGTGCTTGTCTGCTGGCGGCAAGGAGATCTTGATTAAAGCAGTGCTGCAAGCTGTTCCCACCTATTCTATGTCTTGTTTCATACTGCCAAGGGGGCTTTGTGAGCATTTGACTAGCTTGATGCGGAACTTTTGGTGGGGTTGTAGAGATGGCAAGAGGAAACCATGCTGGGTAGCCTAGGACTAAATGATCAAGTCTAAATCTATCGGTGGCTTGGGCTTTCGAGACATGGAGCTGTTCAATCTAGCTTTGCTGGCTATGCAAGCTTGGAGAATATTACAGGAACCGACGTCCTTGAGTGCTAGCATTCTTAAAGCTGTCTACTACCCAGGGGGTCGGCATTTTCTAGAGGCCGATCTTGGTTCCTCCACGTCGTGCATTTGGCGTTCGATCGTCGATGGACGCGAGGTGCTGAAGGAGGGATTGATAAAAAGAATTGGAACAGGAGAAACGACGATAATTTAGACGACGAACTGGCTACCTTTGGAGAGCTTACGTCGCCCCATTAGGTTGGATAAACCAAACTCTCCTTAGATGGTTAGTGAACTAATTAATCAGGCTGAAGTGGCGTGGAAATATGACATGCTGGAGGAGTTCTTCACCCCTCTTGACGCGATGACGATTGCCAACATACCACTATGTACAAAAAGGCAAGAGGACTTCTGGGCGTGGCACTTTGACAAACGGGGCAGCTTCTCGGTACGCTCGGCGTATCATATGCTGGTCCGTTGACGGGAGCAGCACGACGCAGCCGTGCAGAATATTGCAGGCCGGTCGGATCACTGGACTGATTCGAAGGAATGGATGTCGCTATGGAAGGTGAGAGTCCCCTCAAATATCCGCATTTTTCTCTGGCGATTACCGAAGCACTCTCGC
Source organism: Miscanthus lutarioriparius (assembly GCA_904845875.1). NCBI lineage: Eukaryota > Viridiplantae > Streptophyta > Magnoliopsida > Poales > Poaceae > Miscanthus > Miscanthus lutarioriparius. The sequence goes on along the minus strand of CAJGYO010000783.1, from coordinate 90,954 downwards.
TGCCGACCGGAGACGTGCTTCACCACAGGAAGATGGCACAAGGCAGCACCTGTTTTTTCTGTGGGATGGAGGACTCGTGGAGACACTCTTTGCTAGAATGTAACATGGCGAGATGCATTTGGGCACTAGAGAAGGAAGAGACAGTGGAGCTCTTGAGTGGAATTCTGGAGAATGACGGTAAGTCTTGGCTGGCGATCATGGCTGAAATCCTACCACAGGAAGATATCGCTAGAGTGGTGATCACATTGTGGGATATTTGGTTTGCACGATAGAAGGTGATCCATGAGGATGTTTACCAAAGCCCTCTATCGACGCATAATTTTGTGGACAGGCTTGTGTTGGAGCTAGGGGAGAGGAAGCAAGTGTAGCGGCCCTAGGCTCGGGTGTACCAGAGTAGGCCGACATGGATTGCACCCCCTCAGGTGTTGTTAAAATCAATCTCGACGCGGCTTTATCCAAGAACACATCAACGGCTTCGGCGGTAGCAATAGCAAGAGACGAGGATGGTCGATTTATGGGAGCCTCGGCGCTGGTCCTTCAGGGAATTGTCGACCCGGAGGTGGTGGAATCCATTGCATGCAGAGAAGGGATGGCTCTCGCTTCAGACCTACGAGCTGACAGTTTCAGGTTAGCCAGTGACTGTCTGAATGTCGTGAAGAGTATCGAACAAGGTGATCTCGAAATATATGGACAGGTTATTCGGGAGATCAATGCGAGGAAAGCAGCTTTTAGAAGTGTCGAGTTTGTACATGAGCATAGGGACTCAAATACTGATGCTCATAGGATAGCTCATAGCTCAATCCATGCTGAGTTAGGGTGGCATGTTTGGTTCTTAAATCCACCTAATGGTGTTTGTAATATGTGCAATCCTCCTAGCTAAATAAAGAGGGTGGTGTTGCTAAAAAAAACAGACCTTCCCAAATTAGCAGGAAAAAAAAGTAGACCGCTCATGGGGATGTAACTCAGAGCACTTGAGAGGAAACCGATTTGGTGCTAATTTTTCCGCTGTTCTCTATTTTTTCTCTCGTCCTCGAGACAATGACAATGGTTAGGTTTGGAGCTAAATAGAAGAGAGAGAGAGAGAGAGGGAGATAATAAGCTAGCTAGGATTTCAATATGTAAGGGAAAACCACCCCTTTACATAGCCCAATGGGCTCTATTTATACAAAGAGGGAGACTATCCTACTCCCAAGCTTCCATTACTTTACAAATTACAGACAAGTAGAGCATATCTAAGAGATAGCCAAAAAGACTAGCCAAATTTACTGATGTAACTACTCTCTAAAATAGATTTGATAAAAAATACTATAGTATTCCAACAGACTTTATAAAACTAAGAGACCAGATTACTAGTGAGGCAGGCTTTCTAAAAGTAGAGAGCGAATGAGGTGGGATGGAGGGCTACTAAATTTAGAGAGTCATTTACAGAGTCTGTTGGAGACGTTTTTTTTCTTCAATAATGGCCTAATTTACCTTTAGAAAACGATTTGGCTAATCTCTTGAGAACTTAGGATTTTCTAGATGGTCATTCAAATATAGCCATCTTCTATTTCAAATTTTTAGCTAGCCAAAAATAGAAGACGAGAATGACTCTTTAGAGTGCGCATGAGATATAGAAAAACTGTTGGAGAGTGAAAAAATATATGAAATGATTTTTATGCAAATTGCTCTTCAAATGATAATTTAGATAGTGAGATTGAGAAAGGCTCTGGGAGATGCTTTGGCCTTATATCTTAGACATAACGTCTATTTCGGGCAAAGGCTAGTTGAGTATAGCTGTATAGGATGTCCTGATGACAAAGCAGGGTTCGTTGGGTCACCATATCATATATGCTAATATCTGTTGTCGCAAGTTAATTTTTTTTTGGTGTAGCTTAGTTTGTCAATTGCGGCATGTATGTTCCCTTTCTTTCAACGCTTAGTTGTGCAACTGAATAATTTATATATGATACAGTTGTATAATGTGGATGGCCGGCGCTGGGAAATGAAAGGGTCCTGGAGGAATGGACTGATCATTTCGTCTGATGCTTGTGTCCATGGAGGATGCTGTCCATGTATATATGGAGATAACGACGCATTCCACGAATCAACACAATCAGTGAATACTACAGTAGGGAACACACTTTATTCAAAGTTCAAGCTGTACAACAACAACGTGTAAAGGCTACAAAGTACAAAGGTTTGTTCCTTCATTCGTGTCCAAACACTAGGATACAATGTCGATAAGGGCATCTGAATTTGCATATAGAACGAATAAATGAATCAATCTCCTTAGATTACTTGCAGGCCATGCATGCATGCATGCATACATATATACATACATATACATATTCTAAGTGGTAAGTGATAGCACATTGATAGTGATTCACCTTTTTATGACTTGCTCAAGATCCGTTGGCCTAGTCTAGCATAGACAAGGCAATGGAGATGCCATGGTAATCTTTTTTAGTAAATTGACTAATACTTCCTGTCATTGCTACAAAAAGGGATTTTCATACACAGTAGTCATTTTTAATTTACAAAAGGTGGGTGGTCCAACTGTCTCTGTCAAATGATCTATATTAACAAGCCATAAACAGAGGCAGTCAATCAAGCTATTAACAGAGGTAGACACGTTAAGAACTTAAGATACCTGCCGACCTGAGACACGGCTTGGGGTTGCTTTCCGGGTCAGATGGTTGTGGCTGCATCGGACAGCAGCGCATTCATGTTTGGGCGGACCTGCCAGCAAGGGAGGAAAAGGCGGTTGCCGGCCGCTCTGTTCCGTGGGGCCACCTAGTCAACTTTGTTCTGGCATGACGTGTGGATCGGAGACATCCACAGTGCGGAGCGCCGGGCGCCGGAGATACGTCGCCGCGAGGGCGCTGCCGCAGCGTGCATGGGTGCGTGACATCACTGGAGCGTTAACGGCACAGGTGCTACTGGATTACATCCGCGTTTGGGAGATCACTGAAAACGTTCAGCTCAGTTCGGGGTCCAAGCTCTGTTGGCGATGGTCAAGCGATGGCCTATTGGGGATTTGACTTTGTCAGAAAACACAGCCCCAGAACTTTGAAGTTGCACTAATAATTTTTATAACAAAGTTTGCTTGCAGTTGCAGTTGACAAAGGCGAAGATAACAAGTTTGACTTCGCTAAAAAGAATCAAGCTTGGCTACAAGCAAACAAGTTTGGAGCGAAGACAGAGTTCCGACTTTGTTCAACAGGCGAAGTCAAAGATGATTCAATATAGAAAGTTGTTCAATAATTGGAAGTAGAGACAGAATGAGTCGATATAATCCTGAAGAATGAAGACTGCGAAGAGTAAAAAGACAACTTCACCCCTATAGTTTAAAGGGGTTGTATTGATTTAAGAGAGGGATATAATGGTCATTTGTATACATATGACGAAGGGTAGGACCTCTATAAATACCCTCTCTGACATGAACAGTACAATCATGAAATGAATACAACTTTTCGTCTGTGTTCGAATTTGATGCTTGTGTAAATGTTTTACCCAATACCTATACTTGTAGCACCCGGTTTTATGAACAAAACCAGATATACACCATATGTGAGTCCAAGAAGTTAAATCTCACATATAGCTACAAATAAGGGTAATATCAATAGACAACGCTCAATATATAACGTACTTAATATAAAAAATATAACCTTATATAGCAAACATCGGAAAGACAACTCCGATATTCGGGTGAAGACTCCAATCCACAGGGACAACTGACTGGTTGATCACAAGCCTAATTCCTCCAAACTCTACCAATCTGGTACCCATCCGAAATTTTTCCAAAGATTTAAAAAGTAAAGCAAGCGTAAGTACATGTCATGCTCAACAAATATAACATGGGGTTCATGAGGCTTAAAAGGTTGACACTGGTTTAACTGCGATTAGCTTTTAATGAGTCATGATTTTAGCAATTGAGTGGCAACAAGTTTATTCACAAGCCCATATATGATCAGGTAAACATGAATAATGAATAGCATAAACAATTAACTATTAATGAGCATCTTTATCGTCAGTATCATCAATGTTCATCATCTATTCCATAAGGGTCCAAGGTCGTTCGTGACCGTGAGCACGGCTGATATACTAATTTTATACTCTGCAGAGGTCGTACACTTTCACTGTGAGTCATGATTTACCCTTTCGCCCGAGGTGCTCAGCCTCTTGACCCACTACCAAGGAAGGTCGGCAGGGTTCACTATGAACCATTTCAAAGGTTCGTCTAACAAGTTAGGGCCATTAGATTCACTTGGCAAACAGATATAGAAACGCTCTGTCGAATGGCACAATTCCATCACGGCTATACACATAAGAGTAGAGGCTGTCCTATACCCGATTCGGTAAGCTATTCTTATGCCAATAAAGGTAACCTCTAACAAGCTAGAAAAGGTCCTCGTACTGAGCTAAAGCCAGAGCCATGTAGCCCTCACAGTTGTACTGTAAGTCCTGGATGTTCGCTTACAGATAAGTCCTTAGGGAGAGGAATCTAGAGCACTATAAAAACAGCCCAGTGCTCTAGCCCCCTTGTTCCATGTTGCTAAAAAGCATATTTTAGTATTTATTACATGTACCATTAGTCAAGTTATAAGATCATAGTTGTGGTTGAGCACTAGCATCTTACTACCCAATGCTAGTTAGCACTAGCACTAGCATCTAGAAAATCTAGGGTCTCTTTAGCAAAATGTCCATGCAGTCAGCGCGGTCGCTGGCGTGGCGCACACGTGGTGATAGGTGGCGGTCCCTAAGTGGCGGGTTCACGGTGGACTGCCTGCGTGGCGTGCTGACGTAGACAGTGTGCTTGGTCTACACCGTGCTCATGGACCGAAGAGGTATCTTCTAATCTTGGCCGTTGATCTCAGATTGGATGGTGCAGATCAAATCGGGGAATGGGGGTCGCCGGAGCGGCGCTGTGCGCGGTGGCGCCATGGCTGGACTTGGTCAACCTCGCCGGAGTTCACGTAAAACGTCCTACGGGCCATGACAGAGTGAACCGATAGCACTGGGAGGTAGAGGAGAGCAAGGCGAACTCACCACGATCGATTACTGCGACGTGGAGCGAACGGAGGCGGCGCGCGACACAGCGGGGCGGATGGCGTCGATGGCGGCGCTGCGAGCTCGAGGCGGTGGCTGCGCTAGGGTTATGCGAGGGGCGGCGGGTGCTCGGGTGGATGCGGTGGACACGACCCACTATTTAAGGGGGCGGGTGACGTGGAGAACACAGCAAACGACGAGGACAGGGCGGCGACGGAGTCCGTGATGGACATGAGGTCGAAGAAGACATTGACGCGTGGGGCCAGGCTGACAGCAACATAGGGTGCGGAGAGAGGGGCGGGGACGCGGCTTGCGCGGCGTGGGCCTTCGGCTGGCTTGTCGGGCCGGCCCACGAGCGGAGGCGCGGGAGAGAAGGGGCGCGGGCGGCGCGGTGCTGGGCCGCCTGCTGGAATAGGCTGCGAGAGAGGGAGAGCGGAGCGGGCCACGCAAGAGAAAGGAGAGGGAAGCAGGCCGCGCGGGGAGCAAGGCCGAGCGGGCCAAATGCCGGGTAGGGAGAGGAAAAATTAAAGAATTCCTTTTCTATTTTGTTTTCAAAACCAAATTTAATTATGAACCAAATCAAATTCAAATAGAGTTTCAAATATACTTTTCAACTCAAATAAAAATAAGAAATTTTGGTAAGTTTTCCAAAATAAATTTTACAACTTTTTAAATTCTTTTATTTTCAAATTTTCTTTTCTTTTATTTCAAAGCCAATTTCAAAAGCATTTTGAATTTTGGATTCAACCACTCATTACAATAATTCAAATGCACCAGCATGTATGCACATCCAAGTTGCTACTCCTTATGATGAATTTTAATATAATAAAAAATATTCTTTTTCCTATATTTCATGTGCACAAAAATTCATAAATTAATCATTTTAAACCTATTTTCAAAATTGACATTTTTAGGGTGTTACAATTCTACCCCCTTAAGATGAATCTCGTCCCCGAGATTCGGAGAATGTCGACTAGAAAATAGGGATACTCCATCTTGGGATTTTTCTTTACTTTCTCGCGCAGTTCCATCGTCTTGATAAGGATTCCACTTTACTTTGCATACCTAGTAATCTTACTCCAAGTAACTTGTTGAATTGGTTGCAAGATTATGAAAGGTACTCCAAACAATACTCAGGTAACTCTAATCACTAGGCCACCCTTCCTATAATATCAATTCTCTTTCTTAAAATATCCACCTTCCAACGAAGCCTGACAAATCTCTTGGTCAGAAAGGGATTCTACTACCAATCTTCAAAATATTAAGGATTCTGGTTAAGTTGCTCGAACTTGGAATATAATTCTTAGTTCTTGATGTCACCCGAACCTTCTTAGCACAATTCTCTATTGCTATGGGCATCGACCATGACTTTGCTCCTCGAAGTGATAGCACTTTTCCAAGTCGTAATCAATTTCATTCCAACGATGATGTCATATGCTCAAAACCAACTTTGTGAAGATGTTCTTTAGATTCTTATGATCCTCCTGGATGTCACTTTTATGCCCAAGTAGATAGTACCTCCACGCTCCACAATGGATAACTCCAGATCCTACATCAGATGTTCCATCTCATGTTTTCTTGCATAAGCCTTTACTTTTTCTTCTTGCATAAGGACACATCCCACACCTTGACAGAGTGCATCATTGTAGATAGAAAAACTCTTGTCCTGAACTGACAAAGCTAATACTTAGATTTTACTTCAACCTCTCCTTGGACTCCTTCAAATACTTAGCTGATGTCTCTGGATCCAAGCAAACTTAAAAGCTTCTTCAGTAGCTCTACCAATATCTTGATGATCTTGGATAAACCTCCCTTGAACCTCTAACCAAACCTCATTATTAAAGACTCTAGGTTTCTCTCACATCTTTGAGTGGGTTCCTATCATATCATCAACTTTCTTCAATCCAAACCTTCTTGTCATGCTTAGTATATCATTGGGATTTCCTGAGACTCCATAGAACCATCTGTAGTTATCAGATATCTCCTTCCTTTGTCATCAATGCCTACTTGTCCTAGGTATGTTGAAGATTGGACTCCCAGCTGAGGATAACTCGAATTGCGGAGCCATATTGACGAATGCATCTATTCCACGTAGATGACCCAATAACTTATCAACCGAGCAAAGGATACTTACTCTAGATGATGAAGCCCTTAAGTGACATACATCCTCTGGGTACCACCTTTCTTATCAGATTAACCGATTCTTCCAAGTGAGAGCTAGGGAGCATAACTGAACTTCATATGGCACCTTGAGCATTCAGACCCTTCTTAGTTGGATAGTTTGCATAGGCGTGATTGTCTATCTTATTGATCTCCTCCAAAGGTATTTGTTCCTCCAAAGGTTTCGATCATGGGACCTATGGGTTATGGCCCACCATGCTTCCACTGCGCAAATTAGAACGTATGATACTTCATCTTGCAAATTCTTCAACTTGGCTACCCCCCTTAAGAAAAATTAAACTAGGGGACATAAAAAGGGTAGCTTGCTCCGAAAGGCAGGATAGAGAAAATAGGAGATAACCAAAACTCGACTATTTATTTCATTAATCCTTATACCTTAGGCCTATAAGATAAATGAAATTGTGGTCAAACCCCATAAGATCATTGCAATCATTACAAAGATTCAAAACAAGCATAAGCATAATGACAATTCAACAAAGCAATAAAGGTGCACAACTCAATCATTGACTCAACTTGTGATACTATCGTCCTTATTGTACTAGGGGTAACAATCCTAATACTCGTCTTCAGATTACGCAAGGAGGTGATGAGGGACAGTGCTAAAAGCATATCAAATCAAGGAGTGAAGATGAGAACAAAGACTTCAAAATAAGCACCAAGGTAGAGATGAATAGCAAGGGTAGAGAGATAGTAGAGAAGAAAATATCAAGGTTCATAGAGCAAGGGTTTTTGTAGCAACTTCTAAACCTTAAAACGACCAATTTCTACTAGACTTGCGTCCTACCGTTAGCATTTGCTTTGGTACCACTTTGTAGCACCAGATTTTAAGAACAAAACCAGATACACACCATCATGTTGGAGTACGAGGCCGATCCCTAGGAAGAGCATTAGGAAGTGCAACAACCGGAGGTCCTAGGAGAAGGCGAGCCTGATGGTGAACAGTTGCCCAAGTGCCCAGATCACCAGCCCTCAACCTTTGTGAAAGGCAAGCCCCGGAGCATTCTAAGCCTCCTATGTTTTCAAACTATCAACTTGAGTCCTTTTATGTTGATGCATTAAGTACTAGGAGTTGATTGGAACCACTTGCTGCATATATCTTCCTTGTCCAGATATATATATCTTGAATCCTATATCTTGAATCCTATGTAGGTCCAGGATTGAATATATGCTTAGCCATGCTTAGTTGGTAGAAGTTGGGTGATTACCTGTCACCTGCCTGATATAGGCTAATAACTAATCATGGTTGGCTATATGTGCTAGCGTGGAATATAACCATGTGTCAAGGAATAAAGGAGACTGGGAGGGATCATGATAGAGAAGCAACAAGGCATGGAGGTCTTGGGTGCCTATCTATCCCCGTCGTTGTTGATTAAGGACCGATTCGTTGTACGTCCTCATGTCATGTTGAACGCATGCCTGGCACTTAGTTGGCCACATCTGGTGATACGACCATGAAGCCGAGTAGCTCAATTCAGGCCGGGCCCCGATAAGTGAAAGTGCGCACACTGGAGGCAGTAAGGATGTGCGGAGAGCCAATGGCGTGAGTCCAAGGGCGGGACCGGGTCCTAATCTTCCTGGCAGATTGGTAGAATCTCTGAGGGTGCGGCACTGATTGGACCTGCTAGTTAGTCCTGAATTGTACCAAAGGTGACCTAAGGCTACCTTCGCGGGGTGTGCCTCGGTTTGTGTTAAGAATAAATTCCCCAGCTGGGTAGGAATCGATTCGAATCACCGTCTCTCCCGGATAGTGAGAACTTGACTGAGCAGCAGCAACGTAGAGTAACTTAATGGAAACTTGATGGTTATGATGATGCTCAAATTATTCTTATACCAGATATGGTTACTAATGCTTGTTAGCTTAATCAAGTGATTGCTCTAGTACAGGTGCTAAACTAGAGATGCTTAATTGAATAGGTATTCAAATTGATGCTAGAGGTACTAAATCTCCAAGTTATATTACTTAAGCTTTTATGTAAAATGTTGCCTAACTAAATCCACCTTTAAAGCCTTGCATACTCCTTGGTGTCTCATTATTTTGGTTTATGATAGGTAAGTCTAGCTGAGTACATTCTCGTACTTAGGGTTTATTCCCATTTGTTGCAGATGCCGTGATGTACCATCGTTACTGCAAGCATTGCATAACTCCTACAGTTGACGGAGAGTAAGACCAAGGTCATGGTCATTCTATATCATCTCATCTATGTGCTTTTGTTGGAGATGATCCTAAACTGGCTATGTATTTGATCTATCGTGATGTTATTTCAAAACTATGTTACTTCCTCTACTTCTAAATTTGGGTTGTAATAACTTCGTTGAAACTCCAATGAATGAGAACTATTTGTGAACCTGTTGTAACATGTGACTGGTTGTGTTGAATCATGTACGATCTTGGTTTGTACGTTGATTGTTGAGATCCTTCATGATTTCATCGGACTACCGGGTTTATATGGGTTCAAGTATGACGGTTTGATCGCTTAGGTGATTGCTATTGTACTTGTGCTCTTATAAATTGGACGGTTCTGTTATAGAATTATCCCATCTATTGTTTGGTTTGAGGGGATATGGTTAGAGAAAATCTCCAACATATCATCAACCATCAACTACCCTAATAAAGTTGTATTGGGATACACCAATATTATCTTTTAGATTTATTAGAGATGTTTTTGCGTATCACCAATGCGGCAGTCAATGGAACGGAGGAGTTACCAGGGAGGTCCATGTTCTCCTATATTTTGGGTGTAAGAAAAAGTACTGGTGATCACTATTAAAAAGGGATGTGAAGTGGGATTTGTTGGAGTAAGGAACAAACCTCAACTTTACAATTAATAGTTTTTTTTTGGAAAAGGAATATGCTAGACAACTCCACCAGACTGACTAACCAGTCCTATTTCCATATATAACAAGCAACAATGTGAATTAGTTAGGTGTAAAAAGTGAGCTCCGATAGATCCCTTTCTGATCCAATTTTCATATGAAAATTCTCAACTCCTCAAAATCTCTCTTCTCTCCCTCGAAGAAAGAGGAAACACCAGTGATTTTTTCTTAATCCCCTTCTCTTTCGTCTACTCGCAATCGCCATTGCTCGGGTTGCCACTGGCTGGAATACTTGCTGCTACCAAACGTCCACCATCAGGGCTGGCTGCCGTATGTGAGCTGAGCGCCACTAGCGGTGGTTCTGACTTCTGAGAGAGAAGGGAAAGAGAAAACAGAGAACAGAGAGGAGAGGATAGGAGACATTTATCACATTGGTATATGTCTCACGTAATAAAATGATCAAGTTTTGTCGATGTGCTGCAGCATCCCTTTTTTCCCTATTATTTGACCTAGCACATTTTGATTTGAATAAAGTCCACTGGCAGTCCTTGAACTTGTTCAGCTATGTCATTCTAGTCTCTAAACTCGCAAATCAACCGTTTGAGTTCTCAAACTTGTTCATTTGTGTTATCCCGGTCCCTAAACATGCAAATCGCCTGTTTAGGTCCTCAAACTTGTTTGATTGTGTCATCCCATCCCAAAACTTGCAAATCACCCATTTAGGTCCTCAAAATTGTTCAGTTGTGTCATCCTGCTCCCTAAATTCGCAAATCGCTCATTTAGATCCTCAATCTGTGTTTCGATCTTAGAGCTAGTCTAAACACAAGACTACATCCATGCTGGTACGCTGACGTGGTATGTTACATGTGGGGCCCACATGCCAGCTTCATCTTCCTTCTCCATCCTCTCTTTCCCTTGAACTCCGTCTCTTCTCTAGTTAGTTCACGGCTCAGGGACCAACACAACTTGAGAGACACGGCTGGGTTTGGTAGCGACACAGCTAGGGTTTGGTAGTGACACACCTGGAGTTGGCACATCTGAAGGCTTGGGGTGGTACGGCCATGTTGCCCTTGGAGGTGTCCTTGCATACGCACATGGGTCTAGACCCGTTTAGACAGGCTCTAAGACCCGAACATAGGTTGAGGATCTAAACTGGCGATTTACGAATTTAGGGATCAGAATGACACAACTGAACAAGTCTGAGGATCTAAATGGGTGATTTGCAAGTTTAGGGACTAGGATGACACGGCCAAACAAGTTTGAGGGCCTAAACGAACAATTTACAATTTTAGGAACCGGGATGACACAAATGAACTTGGAGACCTAAACGGGTGATTTGCGAGTCTAGAGACCGGGATGACACAGTCAAACAAGTTCAAAGACCACTAGTAGAATTTACTCTTTTGATTTTAGCATGTGGACTGACCAATTCCACCTTTGTTCAGCCAAAGCAAAATTTCCTAGCCTAAAATTCTACTTTCTGAATAATCACCTATAGCAAATTTTAAGAGAGAGAGAAGAAATCTAGTGGACTACAATCCTACCCCTAATTTTATGTTTTCTCCTCATTATATTTTTTTCTCCTCATTATATTTTCTCCACCCTTTCTTGGGCCAAATTAACCTTAACTGTGACTGCCATGTGGGCCCGAATTTCGACATCTTCCTTCCAATTCTCAAATCGTGGACATGGAATGCTCTCCCGTCCAGACTTCAGCGCCGCCACCTGCTGCTTCGCTGCTCGCGCTCGCCAACTGCTTGCTTCATGCCGCGGCGCACTGCTGCTCTTCCATGCCAGCTGCCGCTCCGCTCACACCACCGCTCGCCACCGCCGCCGCTCGGCCGTGGCGCCCGCTCGCCAGCTCTACAAGGATAGGGATGAAATGGACGGCTCCTGCCTCATGTTACCGCACCGAATGTCTCTCTCGTGCACATCAAGTGGATGGGGGCAAGGAACGGGGGATTACCCCATCCTTTGGATTTGGAGGAATGGAGCCGCCCTACATCATAGAGGTATATATTTTCATCTAGGATCACTTGTCTCTTATGTCTCCAGTCAAAACACCTGTAACTGTAAAAGAGGGACCAACAGAATTTCATCCTTCTTTGAGCTTGCGACCAAACATACCGTAGAAATTTTTGAAGATTAGCCATCTCCTAAAATTGTATTTGTACTAATGAATTCCAAATTATGAGACTTAATTCAAACTTCTTTGGCTTTCACTACGGAAACTGGTAATTTACCGAGTGTCGAATACTTTGCCGAGTGCCAAGTATCGGGCACTCGACAAAGACTCAGTTTGCCGAGTGCGGCCGTCGGCAAAATAAAACACTCGGCAAAGGCTATTTTGCCGAGTGCCTAGTACTCGGCAAAATATAGGCACTCGGCAAACCTTAATATGCCGAGTGTCAGACCCTCGGCAAACTAGAGCACTCGACAAATATTGTCAGAGGCATAACGGACCCAACGCCGTCAACTTTGCCGAGTGCCAGGCGTTAGGCACTCGGCAAATAATTAAGTTTGCCGAGTGCCACGGATTGGCACTCGGCAAATGTTTTTTTTTATTTTGGCCACCAATTTTTTTGGTAGCCCTACAACAGTACCAGGAATCACATATTCAAATTTTGCACATTTTGACTGATTTTTTCTATATTTCATTAGTTTATTCCATTTTGTTGATTTTTTTCGGAAAATACGAGTTTGAACTGCAGGTGCATCGAATATTGGATTTGAATGATTTGAAAAATGACATTCATGTTTGTGAGTATAAGGTTAGGCCAAATCTAGGAACTGACCTGAAATTTCTATCAACTTGCTCACAGGGCAACGCCACCAAATTGCGTGCGAGTTGTTTTTTAATTCCATAAAATGCAAACGAAATCGAAAAAACATGAAACTTGTGGAGATGCCGTGTTATCGTATGCGTAGGGTGTGGTAAAAATTTGAGAAAGTTTCGAGCACGTTGTCACGTACCATGCTTACAAACGTGTGGAGATCACATGTGGAGATGTCCTGGTTTGTGGAGATGCTTACAAGCATGGTACGTCCACAAGTTTCATGTTTTTCCGATTTTGTTTGCATTTTATGGAATTAAAAAACAACTCGCACGCAATTTGGTGGCGTTGCCCCGTGAGCAGGTTGATAGAAATTTTAGGTCAGTTCCTGGATTTGGCCTAAACTTACACTCACAAACATGAATGTCATTTTTTGAATCATTCAAATCCAATATTCGATGCACCTGCAGTTCAAACTCGTATTTTCCGAAAAAAATCAACAAAATGGAATAAACTAATGAAATATAGAAAAAATCAGTCAAAATGTGCAAAATTTGAATATGTGATTCCTGGTACTGTTGTAGGGCTACCAAAAAAATTGGTGGCCAAAATAAAAAAAAACATTTGCCGAGTGCCAATCCGTGGCACTCGGCAAACTTAATTATTTGCCGAGTGCCTAACGCCTGGCACTCGGCAAAGATTTTTAAATAAAAAAGGAATCTTCTTTGCCGAAAAGCCGTAGATCTTGGCACTTCCGGCAAAGCTGTATGCGATTAAAAAAATACGTCGGCCTCCCGGCCACACACTCACACACACACACACACACACACGCGCTTGCCTCCCCAGCCTGCCCGCCACGCCCACACTGCCCCGCCCGCCTCTGTGGCTGCCCGTCGCCACCGCCACCTCACCCCTGCCCCCGGCCCCGGCCACCACCACCACCGCCACCTCACAAGGCCCCTTCACACCGCCACCCGCCACCGGCCACCCCACCACCGCCACCCCACGCCCGCCCCGGCCCCGCCGCCAGAGGAGGAGGGAGGAGGAGTAGGCCACCGGAGGAGCCCCACCCCCGGCCGCCCCAAGGAGGAGGAGAACCTCCACGCCATCCGCCGGCCACCGGAGAAGGAGGAGGACCCCGCGCCACCCGCCAACCCCATCCACGCTGTCCGCCATGCCCGCCCCCATTCCGAGCAGAAGGTCGGAGAAAGGGAGGAAGAGGAGAAGGGGAACAGGAGAAGAGAGGAGGCCGAGAAGAGAGGAGGAGGAGGTGCCCCACCCCGGCCCCTTGACGCCGCCCCATCCATGACCCTCGCCCCGTCCACAGCCTCCGACGTCCCTCCGACGTCCAGGTATGCCCTTCCCTCGCTTCATGGTGTACAATGCTGGTGAAGGAGGAGGTCTAGGTGGAGGTTGAGGTGGTGGTGGCGTGCAATGGTGGAGGTGTAGGGTGGAGGTGGAGGTGGAGAAGGAGGGTAGTGTGTTCGTTGAGGTGGTGGTGGTGTGGTCGTTGTGGTGGATGTGGTGGTGTGGTCGTTGTAGTGGATGTGGTGGTGTGGTCATGGTCGTTGTGGTGGATGTCGTGGTGTGGTCGTGGTCGTTGTGGTGGTGGTGGTGGTAGTGTGGTGGTTGTGGTTGTGGTGGTGTTGGTGGTGGTGTGGTGGTGGTGGTGGTGGTGGTGGTGGTAGTGTGGTGGTTGTGGTGGTGGTGGTGTGGTCGTGGTGGTGGAGGTGGTGGTGTGTTGGTGGTGGATTAATATATATCTGACTATCGGCCATCGTGCCGTATTTGTTCCCTTGATATGTGGTTGTCGACCATCATGCTGGTTTTTTCTTGCAGGTTTTGGAAACCTCCCCGTATAGGGGAGGTTCTGTCAAAATTTTCAACTTATAGTATTGTGTTTCTTCTTTTGCAGAGAAGAGCACGTCAGAGGGGATTCGGTGACCCTGATCCTCTTCGTCGGCGTTGCGGGTCTACCTGCACAGCATCGCCTTGTCACTGCCTCGACTCGCCACTGCCCCGCTAGCCTGACTCCATCGCCACCCTAGGTATAAATAAGCCCTCCTCCCGTATCATTGTCTTAGATCGCGTAACCCAATTAGGCGTCTCCCGTCCGAAAGAGATACGGTCATAGGTATGCGGATCTTTGCATATCTACGACCGTATCTGTTTTGGATTGTCCACGTTTTTTGGACAGCCCGCGGATGCATAGATGGGTTAGTTTCCATGGTCTGCTCCGGTCTGAGACCGAGTTTCGGTAGCTCTTCCCTGTTGTTCTCCGGATACACACTCTCCCTGCCAGGACGTGTATCGGGAGAATAGCGGGGAGGTGCTACCGAAATTCCATCTCGGATAGGAGTAGAGCATGGAGACTAACCTCATCTACGCATCCGCGGGTGGGATTAGGACCTATCCTTCACCTATTAGATAGTAGGAACGCCGTGTAGATGCAATTGCTGGTTTTATTACTCGCTTATATATATATATATGTCAGAGGATGGATAACCGTGACTAGATGTACACGGGCCACGCAGAGATGACCCTAGAATGGATGTGCAATACCTCTGCTTTCTTAGACCATGCATTTGGCCCGGCTGCTCAAGGGGCGAGTCGGATGACGTGTCCCTATAGCAAATGTGACAACAGGAAAAGAAAAAAATAGGAAGAAGGTGGGGGAAGATCTTTGCAAGTTTGGATTCACGCCAAACTATACCCGCTGGATCTTCCATGGTGAAGCGGATCGTATGAGAGAGGAGGTCGTGAGACAATGCCTCGAGGATTTTGATGGTGATGCCGGGGTACCAGACATGATGGATGACTTTCATGAGGCACAGTTTGGTGAAGGAATGGAGGAGGAACCAGAGGAAACCGCAAAGGCGTTCTACGACATGATGTCTTCGGCACAGCAGCCCCTTCACGAAAATACCGAGGTTTTGCGACTGGATGCCGTTGGACGCCTAATGGGGTTCAAGTCGCAGTATAGCCTGAGTCGAGACACCTTCGATGCTATGTTGGCAGTTGTTGGGACCCTGCTTCCGGAGGGTCACGTTCTGACGAAGAACATGTACGAGTCACAGAAACTTCTTCGTGCACTGAAGATGCCGTATCAGCAGATCCATGCTTGTCCGAATGGTTGCGTCCTATTTAGGAAACAACACGAGAAAGCAACGCACTGTCCAAAGTGCAAATCCTCTAGGTTTCTGGAGGTAGACTCTAGTGATGGCCAGAAGAAGCAGCTTGATATCCCCGAGAAGGTCCTACGGTACCTTCCTTTCATACCAAGGATCCAATGGCTATTCATGATAGAGGAGTCCACCAAACAGATGACATGGCACAAAAATGGCAAAAGATACAATTTTGAGAAGATGGTACATCCATCCGATGGTGATGCATGGGTCCACTTTGATGGTAAACATCCCGGTAAAGCTGAGGAGGCTCGGAATGTATGTGTAGCGCTGGCAACAGACGGGTTCAATCTGTATGGAATGATGGCGGCCCCGTACACTTGTCGGCCCGTGTTCCTGATCCCCCTAAATCTTCCCCCCGACGTCATGTTTCAGCCCAAGAACGTATTCCTGTCGCTCATAATTCCCGGACACCCGGGGAACAATATGGGAGTGTTCATGGAGCCTCTGATTGACGAATTGATCGATGCTTGGGAAAACGGGGTACTGACATACGACCGAGGTACAAAGAGGAACTTCAAAATGCATGTCTGGTACCAGTACTCCCTGCATGACTTCCTAGCATATGGCATATTCTGCGGGTGGTGTGTTCACGGGAAGTTCCCATGCCCAGTATGCAAGGAAGCTGTGAGGTTCAATTGGTTGAAGAAGGGTGGCAAGTTCTCTTTGTTCAACCAATATCATCGATTCCTCCCTTCTATCCATCCATTCAGACGAGACATCAAGAACTTCACGAAAGGTGTTCGAGTCACTGACCCTGCACCTCAGATGATGACCGGCGCCGAGGTCCGTGCTCAGATAGAGGCTCTCAAAATTGATGACAACAAAGGTGGTTTTATTGGATATGGTCAGGATCACATGTGGACTCATATATCGGGCTTGACTAGGCTCCCCTATTTCAATGACCTCCTTCCACACAACATTGATGTAATGCACACTGAAAAAAATGTCGCTGAGGCACTTTGGGCAACACTCATGGACAATACTGATAAGACAAAGGACAACGTTAAGGCTAGACTAGACCTGGCGACATTGTGCGATAGACCAAAGCTAGTGATGAAGCCTCCTGCGCCCGGCAAGAAATGGAAAAGGCCTCATGCCGATTTCGTCTTGAAAAAGGACGAAAGGAAGGAGGTATTGCGGTGGATCCAGACGTTAATGTTCCCTGATGGGTATGCGACGAATCTGAGGAGGGGAGTGAACTTGTCTACTATGCGAGTCTTAGGGATGAAGAGTCATGACTACCGCATATGGATTGAATGGCTTCTTCCTACCATGACCCGGGGATATGTCCCCGAGAATGTCTGGCGCGTGCTGGCAAAGTTGAGCTATTTCTTTCGTCAGCTTTGTGCCAAGGAGTTATCTCGAGCCGTGGTTGTTTACTTAGAGAAAGTGGCACATGTGTTGCTCTGCAAGTTGGAGATCTTTCCACCCGGCTTCTTCGTGCCGATGCAGCATTTGATTTTGCACCTACCGTACGAGGCACAAATGGGGGGTCCCGTGCAGGCCCGTTGGTGCTATCCAATCGAGAGATGTCTAAAGGTTCTTCGCAAAAAGTGTAGAAATAAAGCCAAAATTGAGGCGTCCGTGGCAGCGGCATTCATTATGGAGGAGGTGTCAAACTTCACAACAGCATACTATATGGACAACCTTCCAAGTGTGCACAATCCACCCCCTCATTACAACGCCGACGAGAGTTCATCGAACCTCAGCCTTTTCAAAGGGCAACTCGGAAGCGCAAGCGCATCGGGCACCAAGACTTTGCAGTATGATGAGTGGCGCACTATCATGCTGTATGTGTTGTTGAACCTTGACGAAGTGAACCCGTATTTGCGGTAAGTTCTCAATGAGCTTGTTACATACGCCGTCACTATCCTCCATCCATCCAACCCCCTTGTCTCTCATTTTTTCAGGGAATTTCTGGATAAGTACTGGCAAGAGGATTGAGCTCCTTTCCCTCAAGAACAAGATAGCCTTCTCAAAGATGGTGTGCCTGATTTCATTTTCTAGTTTAGTAAGAAGGTACCGTCCAATTTACCTCGTTCTATCTTTGACTCACCACTTTGCTCGTACGAGTGAGTAATGTAACGATCTATCTGGCCTCACCTTGTAGTCCAGCACGGATGCGGAAATGAGTGATGAGTTGAGACAGGTTTCCAATGGCTTCGCCTATAAGGTCAAGTCATTTACTGTTTATGATGTGAATGGATATCGCTTTCACACAACAAGACACGAACAGAGTCGCCCAAACCGAAGAACCACGAATACCGGAGTTTGTACGCCTGGCACCGATGACCACGACTACTACGGCATAGTCGAAGAAATATACGAGCTCAGATTTGAGGGTCGCAAACCTCTTAATCCAGTCGTATTCAAATGCCATTGGTTCGATCCTGATGTAACGAGAACGACCCCTGAGCTTGGGCAAGTCAAAATTCGGCAGGATTCCATCTATCGAGGCGACGATGTCTATATTGTGGCTCAACAGGCCACGCAAGTTTATTATCTCCCATGGGCGTGCCAAAAAGACCCTAATCTTATGGGCTGGTACCTTATGCACAAGGTATCGCCGCACGGTAAAGTGCCTGTCCTGAATGATGAGGATTACAACTTTGACCCAAACAGATACGATGGAGAGTTCTATCAACCAGAGGGGCTAGAAGGGAGGTTTGACATAGACATGTCTTCGTTGATGGGCATGGAAGTAGACAATGACATTGATGAGGACGATGGAGATGAGGACGATGGAGATGAGGTGCAAAATGCCAACGACTTACAAATGCTTGAGCGATTACGTTTAGGCGATGACAATGATGACAACGTTGGAGATGAGGTCAATTTTATCGACAATATTGATAGTGATGCCGATGACAACGAGGGAGATGATGACAACGAGGGAGATGATGACGAGGGAGATTATTTCTAATTCATGTAATACTATATTATTATTATTATTATTATTAATTTGCAATTATGTTTCGTTCATTTTCCATCTCTTTATAAGGACTTACAAATTCATTTTGCATCTTTGTAATTGCAGGAACTCAACAAAATGCCTGGGGGAAGGCAGAGGCATCTCGACTCGCTCTACGTGACACCCCCCGCTCAGGAGGATGAGGAACCGCCGATGGAGACGTCGACGAGGAGGACTAGGACCGGCCGCCCCCGCGGCCGTCCGAGGACGAGGCCTACGCCTCGCGCCCCGTCGCCTGAGGAGGACCAGGTGGCGGCCTCCGGGGACGAGGGCGACCAGGGGGCGACCGCGGGGGACGAGGACGACCAGGCGACGACAGCAGGGGGTTCTGCTTCGTCTGGCCACGAGGAGGCGGCGACAGCAGGGGGTTCCTCTTCCTCTGGTGGGTCGACCGTCTACTTGCACGGGCCGTCGACCCTCCCGCGGAGGCTGATCCCACTTCACCAGCACCCGATGATTCGACCCGTGGGCGACGGGCACGTAACCATTCATGTTTTCTCTACTTGTTCATATGACATGTTGACAATCAAAATGGAGACTAATAATTCTTCTTAATGACTCGTGCAGCAACTGGGAAGTTGTGTCCGAAGCTGGCTAGGTACGCCAGATTAATGGCATCCTGAGCCTTCTGATTCGGGAGCACTACCCTGGCATGGTCACCGTCGCAGGCACCAACGGCAACGTGACTACGCCACCCTGGACGTGGGACCACTTTGCCCTCGCCACGAACAACGTCGCAGGCACCAAGGCGACGCGGATTAAGCAGGAGCACTGGGTAAGTCTTCATCGCACTACATTGGTCAATTTATTGTATTCATTGGTCGTTCTTAAAATAATGAAATGATACATGATGCATGTATGTAGGACTTCTTCAGGTGCGCCCCGGGGTACGAGGGCCGGGCGGAGCAAGTGCAGGACAAGGTCTGCAGGAACCGACTCTCAGACCTATACCACGAGACGCGGCTCCAGTGCATCATCAACTACAACGGGAATGTCCTTGGTGAGGTGGTGAGGAAGCAGGCGGCCAGGACCATGACGCTCACCAAGGAGCAGTACCTCCAGGTTAGTACGAAACATTAATACTGATTCCTTCCATGAAGAATAGGTAGGCTTCATTTCATCTTTCTGACATGTTATATACTTGATGGTCTGCAGATGTGTCCTGATTGGTGCGCCAAGGACTGAGCCTGCTGGGCGGCCATTGTCGACAGGTGGTGCTCGAATGAGTGGATGGAAAAGCACATCCATCGGGACTGCCACCTGTAGATGGGTGGTGTGCCACACCACCAAGGCAACCACCACCTCGGCGCGTACGCCCAGACATGGGTAATGCTCTTTATATTTATTTCTTTATTTATTCGAACGCTCAATTCTCATTACTTGTAATCATCTTGGTGTTTTCCTCGCAGTCCCAGTCGCATGGTGGCTAGGAGTGCAACGAGTTCATGGCGTACACCCTGGCACACAAGGGCAAGGCGACAGCCCCGAACCTCACCTACAACCTAGAGGACCCGCCCGAGGCGTACACCAACACGAGCGTCCACAGCAAGCTCAGCGAGTACTCCTCGGCGGCTCACACACGCCATGGGGAGGACTTCGATCCGGCCTCCCAGCCCCTGGATGCGGACCTCGTGATGAGGCTTGGAGGAGGGAAGCAGCACGGCCGGTACTGGATGGCGGACTGCCAAGTTGACACGGCCTCTACTCCCACCCTCTCCCAGATTCGAGCAAGGAGCATGAGCTCCTTCCTCCCTATACGACCTCGGCAGCAGAGTGCACAGCAATAGGTGGCGGAACTCCAGGTTAGTCCTGTTTTATTCGTAGTTCATTGCTTTTACATATATCTTGCCTTTGCATTGTTGAAACATTGCAGGTGAAATATTGCAGGCCTAGGTGCAGAGGCTGGAGGCCAGGCACTCGGCCGAGCAGGCGGAGCAAGAGCGAAGGAGGGAGGCCAAGGAGAAGAGGCTGCAGGACCTTTACGCGTTCATGGCGAACCTTCAGGCCACGACGGGTATAGCCGTGCCACCTTTGCTCCTCGCTCCAGTGGTTCGTACTCCTGATCCTAGTCCGGTGAGTATGGTTGTTTATTGCTTTAGCTTGTGCGACCCTCCTGCAGAAACTCATGAATTCACTTTTCCTTTGCGCAGCCACCGTCCGTGGGTTCGAACCCGACTCCTCAAGGGCACCACTTGACGCATCCAAGTGAACCTGGCCCTTCTCCATAGTTCGGGTGGCCAGCTGGCCCTCCTCCACAGCCCGGGGGGCCAGGTGGCCCTTCTTCACACTCCGGGTGGCAAGGGTGGCAGTAGGTACCTTGGATTGGTCTCTTTTCTTGTGTTTCATGGACTTAGACTTGTGTTGGATCCTGTGATGGATATTGTGATGGTTGTGTTGGATGTGGATATTGTGATGGATGTGGATGTGATATACATTGTGATCTATATCGTGTATGTGATGGATATTGCTATGGACGAGGCATTTATGTGATATATATTGTGATTCTGGGCATGTGATGGTTGTGAATATGTGATTTGTTTGTCTGTAAAGATGGGAAGCAAAAAACAAAAAAAAAGAATAATTCCCAGCTTTGCCGAGTGTAATACTCGTCAAAGGTGCCTTTGTCGAGTGCCATGACAATAGCACTCGGCAAAACTGGGCAAAACTGGGCAAAACCGGCTTAGGTCCCAGATTTGCCAAGTGCTATGGTCATGGCACTCGGCAAAACTGGGCACTTTGCCGAGTGCTTCGTCCAAAGCACTCGGCAAAACTGGGCACTTTGCCGAGTGCCTCGTCCATAGCACTCGGCAAAACTGGGCACTTTGCCGAGTGCCGACGCCGTGGCACTCGGCAAAGAATTTTTTGGAAAAAAATAAAAAAAATGTTTTGCCGAGTGCCTGACACGTCACCTGTAACAACCCGGGTTTTTGGAGAAGCCAAAAATACAAACTTTTTAAAAATTTTGAGCCAATGTGTGAAGCATGTAGTTGTTAGGTCAAACTAAGGACAATTTATAAATAAATTGTTGCATACATATAGTACTGTGTGTAGGTGTTTGTCGGAGATTTTTAGATGCGTTTAGGGTTTTGTGTCGAAGTGCACAAATCTATAACACCTTCTTTCTATCATATTGAGTTCGTCTAAATTCTTCTTTGTGTCTCCGTCAGACTCTTGATCCAATTTCATCAAGTCATAAAGAGGAAAATACCCTTTACCTTTTCCCCTTTATCTTTCAATTATGAAACCCTCTCTCGAATCCTTCTCATTAAATAACCAAAACCCGACACTGTTGTTGCCTTGGACTTAACCCTGAACCCCTAGGGACCCCACTAGGAGGTGTACATGTTGGCAATACATGTATACCAATATATAGGAACCCATGGCTTATAGAAGTATAGAAAATGAAATAGAAAAGGGAAAAAGCTAAACCAGCCCAAGCAACCGAGTCGGCCCAGCCTGCCTTCTACCCCCAGCTGGCCCATCTCACCCTCCACACTTCGCCGGTCCGCGCACACAGCCCATAGGCCTAGCCAGCACAGGCCTTCCTTCCCTTGCCGGGCCGATCAGCGGAGTAGGCTCAGCTCGCCCCCAGACCCCGCGTGCTCCAACTGCTGGCCCAGCTCGCCCTCCCGGCCTCGCTGGCCTGCTTGCGCTTGTGGCCTCACACGCGTGGCCCAGCAAGCCCGATGTCATCACCTCCTCCCCGCGCTGGCTGATGGGTGGGACACCCTTGTCATCCCCCTCCTTGGCCCCCTCCTCTGCATTGAGAAGGCAGAGCACCGGTGTCGTGGGGGGAAGGGGGGGAATCCGATGCCGCCTCGGCCCCTATCCGCCGTCCGTGCCCTCACAACCGACTGCGAGACCCAGTTGGAAGGGTGCCACGCTGGCACCGACTGCCCGACAGGGTCACGCACGGTGCGTGACCGCTGCCACATGAGCCAGCTCGCCATGGCCATGCCATGCACCTACCCCCTCCCGTCCCCCGCCTTTTTGACCAAGGAGCACGAAATCGGTTTCGCCATCGCACTCACAGCCGCGTCGCGACCCTGAAGCCCTAGCCTCAACGCGATCACAGCCCTCCGCGCACCCCTTGGCCATCTCCAGCCGCTCGTTCCATGCCCTAGCCAAGCTTCGGCTATAAAAGCCCTGGCCCTAGGTGCCCTAGCGCGTTCCCATGCCCCTCCGCCACACGGTGACCTCTCCCAAACTACACCAAGCAAGAGAGAGGGAGAAGGAGAAAGAAAGGAGAGAGGAAGGAAGAAGAAAAGGAACCAGAGCACGCCGGAGCCGTCCACCGCCGGAGTCGCTGGAACGAGGACACCGCCCCGTACGACTACAGCAGCGTTGCGGCTCTCCCTACGCGGCCTCGACCCGTCACGACCGCGCCTCGTCGTAGCACCGCTATCCTATTTCCCCCTCAGCACCAACGGTGAGCCTTCCTGCCCCGCCATGTTCCCCGCCGTCGTGAACGCTCTGTGAACGCCGCCGTGTTCTCCCAACCGGGGAAATGCTAGACCTAAACTTTGGAGCCCCTCTGCACACGCGTACACGCACTGCACACGCACGGCCCAGGAAGACGCCTTGCCGAGCCCTGGTGGCTCGGGAACATCGGCGCCACCACACGTGCACCGAGCGTGCACGCCATGGCCAGAGCATGGCCATGGCAGAGCCGTTCCACCCACAGCCGGCCGATAGATTTAGGGAGACCCCACCTCGAGCCCCGACCCTCTCTAAGACACAGCCCGCACTAGATGAAGTAGGAGGAGAAGCCCGAGAGCCGCCGTCGCCCCCGCCTCGCCAGAGTCGCCCCGCTCCCATGCCGCCGTCGTGGCGCGACCGTTCCGCCACATCGCTGACGCCGGTCGCGTGGAGCACAGCTGAGCCATGTCTCCTCTTCCTGGATCGCGTGGAGCACAGCAGTGCGTGCAGCCCAACCGAAGCCTCATCGTGACCTTGCTGCCACATGGTCTCATCGTCGTCGCGTGCACAACACCGGCGAGCACCGCCCACGAGCTCCTGCACAGACCTGCCGATCGACGCCCTCGCCTTGAGCTCTCACTGCACGGATAGGAAAAACGCACGCACTTGCACTTGGCTCCCACACACGAACGCCGGCATTTCCTTGCCCCATGCCCGCACAGCCACTATGGCCGAGACCACCCTTGGCCCTATGACATTCCGGTCATCTCGGGCCGATAGAGTTTCACCAAACCCCACCAACGGACTCGTGCAGCCGGAGAACGTTCCAAGCACCTCGCTGTCGCTGCCTGGCCGCCGCCGCTGCCTCTGTTGTGGTAACCGTGCCCGGCCGAGAACTGGGGAGCCGATGCGCCCCTGGAGTCTCGCTGGCGACCCGCTGCCACCTCACCGTCTCTCGCCAAGCGCCCTCATAATACCGCCAAGCCGCTACCGCGCCACTGAGCCGCCACCACCGCGCGCCACCTGACCGGAGCACCAACAGCCGTTCTTCAGCCCTCAGCGCCCTCAGTGCGGTTCTACAAGGCCCTATCTCCCTTTATCCGGCCTCGGGGCTGCCAACTCGCCCCCGCGTGCGTGACCTCGTCACCGGCGATGGCCTCCACCGTGGGAAGAGGAAGCAGGGGAGCCAAAGTACCCCGTCACCACGTGCACTGGGTGCACGATACACCGCACTCAGTTGCGCCCGCATAGACGCGGTCCACCACGGACCCGCTCTACGGTCCATAGACCCACACCGCGTGGTCCACCATGGACCAGCACCGCGTGGACCGACCCGCTAAGGGCCCAGACCGAGCCACGTGGATGGCCTCCCCGCGCGACACGTGTCCGGGCCGGTCTGGCCCAAATCCAGTCCATATCCGGCCCATCCAAACCCATTCTGGGCCCAGCCTCGTTGATCGGGCCCACCTGTCAGCCACCGTTGCCGAGACCACTGTTGCCGAGACCACCATTGCCGAGACCACCGTTGCCGAGATTACCGTTGCCGAAGATTACCGTTGCCGAGATCACCGTTGCCGAGACCACCATTGTCGAGACCACCATTGTCGAGACCACTGTTGCCGAGACCACCGTTGCCGAGACCACCGTTACCGAGATTACCGTTGCCGAGACCACCGTTGCCGAGACCACCGTTGCCGAGACCACCGTTGTCGAGACCGCTGTTGCCGAGACCACATGGCCTCGCTGGCCGAGACCACCATGGCCTCGCTTGCTGAGACCACCATGACCCCATCTACCGCAAGCCGTACCCTCTGGACCATGAACCCTAGTCGTATGTCTTACCGAGACCATGGAAAACCCCATCTCGCATCTTTCCGTATACGCATATCTATCTTGTTGGGCCCTATTCTTACAACCTATCTGCCCATGACTGTCTTACAGGAATTCACCTATCACCTAGCTATGGAATGGGCTACTCCATAGTCGTGTCGAGTTGTTGCGTCTTTCGGTCGTGTTTGGTTCTTATCGCTGGTTGTTGGTGTTGTTGCCTGTGTGCCGAGCCTTCGAGCCGGCTGAGGGATCGTACCTCGTTCGGACGTTACGATCGCGGGATCTGTCTCGCCATGACCGTGATGCCGAGTGTGACTCGACCCCTCGCCTTTTAGTTGACTTCATAGTACCACGAGTGTTAGCTCCTGCCTTCGGCCCTAGAACATGGTCATGATGGATTCGATGTCGATACTAACATCGATGCGGATATCACCCGCACGCCTTGAGCCTTCCATGACCAAGTTCTGTGGGAGAAAACCCGGGAGTAAACAATCGTGGAACGAGGAATGCCAACTCGTAGGCATAGCTTGTGGCCGCGAGTTCACCTCGCCATGACCATGGAGCTACGCCTCTCTTTCGCTTTTAGTTGCTTCTTTGTGCTGAAGCCCTTGTATGCTTGTACCCCGTTTGACCATCACGTTTCTCTGATTCACGCGGTGACAACTGCACCGCTTCGAGTCCGAGAGATATCTCAGTGCCAGTGCACCTAGGTTGGGTACCCTACGAGTGGTCTGCGCACTTGGTGTTTGTCGCTTCCTCCCAATGCCCCGTCTTTCGTCGTGGCACGAGTGTTGGAAGAAGTAGACCTTGTTCCTTGTTGTTCTTGCTCTTGTTGCACCGTTAGCCCACCCTGTTTGATTTTGTCTTGCCCATGACGATTGGATCAAAGACCGGACTATCCCCTTTGGGTTAGCGAAGCTATGGTCTATGTCGTACCTTGGACCCGTGCGTGTCGACCCGATCGACCGTCTAAAACCATCTTTCCCGAAGATGTGTCTGAGAGCATGACATGGATGTGCCTAGCTAATCCCCGCATCTTTTGCCATGTTGAGCGACTCTCTTCTCAGCTCCCGACGTTATTATGTCGTGTGGATCGAGGGGAACCGTTGATGTCCAATCTCTTTGCGCTACCGCTTTCTACCATAGCGGGTGAGCCGAAGTACGTTGGAGCCGAGTTACGATAGTGTTAATCGTCCTTGTTGCTACTCGTGTCCAATTGTGACTTGTGGGATAAGGCTATAAGAGCCGAACCCTGTCGTTCTTCTTCTTGGGGCCTGACTTCCAATCCCCGTCGATTCAATGACACCGGATCGGAAGATCGTGAGCCATGGTGTGCTATGGATAAGCTTTGGCTTAAACCATCTATCCTAAAGCCATACTGGCTTGGCCATGACTTAAGCTTGTGCTTAGCAAACCACCACTTGTGATTCTTTGGCCCAAGGAAAGCGGACAACCGCCGAGAGGGCTAAGCCATGTATCTCTTATTGTCTCGATGGCGTTATTGGATTTCCTGTGTCTTGTCGTCTTTTCAAGTATTGAGTGCTCTCTTGCCTTGCGTGTCGCTTCGCGGAGTAGCTGACGATCGGACCAAGAGAACGTGGACAACGACAAGGACTGTGGAATGGAGTCAACAAAGGAGGAGGAGACCCCGCTAATGGAACGCCAACGAATGGAGAATTGTACCACTACTACCTCTACATCGCAGGTGTCATGGCAGCACCCTCTTTTAGAGAATCCTATTAGACATTGCATAATATCTAGAACTGCTAGCGCTTTATAATTATTCCTTTGCTAGTACTTTGATGCATGCTACTACATGAGCCATTATTACCCTGATGCAACCCACTCTACCACGTCACCCTGCTTTGCACATTCACTCGCTTATATATGCATACTTGCCTGCTTGCTTGCATATTACACCACTATACTTATTATTAACTCCACTTCGCATTATATCGGGGATGTGATGCTGGTGGTGAACCCCCTGGGAATGATTTTGCTATGGGTGCCAGACTTGGTGGTGCGTGAGCGTGCTGTGTGTGTCTTGGGTGCGTGGAGAGTGAGGGTTATGTCGACCGAGCTGGAATAACGATGAGCCTGGGGCGAGTCTTGACTTGTGGTGCTACCTGGGCACTTGGATATGGAATACCTGTGGTGGGTAAATGGTAATTGGAGGCGGCCTTGGGTGTGAACCTCGGAGAGGTGGAGCCCGGGGTAGAGGTGCTGTGGTGGCACGTAAAATGGAAACCCTGATAAAGATATTCTGGCTTGGTCATCCCTAAGGACTTACTAGTACTCAGATTCACCGGGAATCCTTTACATCCCACTCGCCCTATATGGTGCGGGACGGTCGGACTACTTGGTAGAGCGATGCCACTACTGCTAGGCGAACGTGTGCAAGGAGGTACGGGGCGCGCGGTTTTCCCCCCACACCCTTCCGAGACTTCAGGAGGCCTTGTGGACCCGGCTCTTGACATCCGCAGGGCCTCGGCTCTGTCTACGACTCACAGTATCAGCCATCCCAGACCAGACTTGGGATGTTTTAGGGCTGAGAGGTAGGGTGGCATCGTTCTAGGCTAGCAAGCGACCGGAATTCTGCCTAGGAGATACATGGCTCCGAGGATGGCTAATCTTGTGGGTATGTAAAACCTCTGCAGAGTGTATGGTTGATCGATCGATACATATGCCGACATGTCGGCTATGGACCTTTCCTGGGTTTCGCTTAAACTAGATAGGAGATGAGTCCTTCTTTTCTCCCTCTAGGGATGGGGTATTTTCCGGTCGTGAGCCTTGGGGGCTGTGGGCCGTTGAGACAAGGCCGAGAGGGAGTCGGCCTGCCGACCTGAGTGTGTGAGATGAGATATGGTGTGGTGGTGTGGAGATGGTTTGGGATGGATGGTTGGTGGATGGATATGGATGGTGTGGGGGTGAATGTGTTAAAAACTGGACATTATTTTACTAATGTTATTTACTCCTCATGCGCTAAGGATGCAAACCACAGCCAAATATTAGGATCGCCAGATCCCTGGTTTATCTTTTCCACTAAAGCTTATCGGTGCTGACCATGGCCTGCACACATCTGGCGCAGATATGCTGACTTTAGAAGGATTAGGAGGTCTCGTGCCTACGCTCAAATTTGGTTCGGAGATGGAATCTACGCTGCACTACGCCAACTTTGATGATGCCCGTGAAGGAGGAGCCTTCACTCGACAGTCTTCCGCTAGATTAACTCTGTAATAGGTGTGTTCCCCAGTGATGTAATATCTTGTATTCTTGTAATCTTACGATGTATGACTGTGACATCGACTGAAATATGATAATATGATGGAATCAGTTCTTGGTTTTATCATATTAAAATTCATTATGTGGATTTTCCCTTTAAGGAAAATTGAGGATGTTTCATCACCACTCGGCAAAGGGGACGTCAGACGGGCGGTCTCCGTTAGGTCAACTTTTCTTTGCCGAGTGCTGACGTGGCACTCAGCAAAGGCTTTGCCGAGTGCCCGATATATTGCACTCGGCAAAGAACCCTTTGCCGACAAAAGCTATGCCGGCGGGTCTTTGCCGAGTGTAACACTCGGCAAACTCTGTGTCCAGTAGTGTTTGATGGTTCATACACAAATGTGTTAATATTTGGAAAGCCAAAAAATGTACTATCAATATATATTTTAAGTTTGATATGATAAAACTATTTTGATGTGCTAGATATTAAACCCCATTCTCCTATAAACTTAGTCATAGTTATACTAGTTTGACATATATAGGACAAGAACAAAACTAACATGACCTACAATTTGTAATAGAGGGAGTATATTTAGTATATCATAAGGAATATTAATATGTTGCTTGATGTACAATCAGTGGTGCACCATCTTCATTTGAATGCTACTTCTGCCTCTGCTACTTTGGTGAGTTGGTCCCTGCCTGTAGACATTCATATATAGGTAGCGTGCACTTGTGTGTGGTCTGTGGTGGGGTGTGTCTGAACGTCTGCATCCACCCCCTATTTTAACAAAACACCACCCTCACATTTGGCACTACCAAATTTTTTTGTAGGGTCCGATATGCAACAAGCATAGCTTGCTTCCACCATGCATATATAGTAGCAAACAATGAGAAAAGACAGGAGAAGCGATTAAGCAAGAGCACAAGAAACAAGAAAGGATCAAATAAACAAGAGATTAACAACAAAGGAGTTTGAAGAGGTCAATTGTGCTGGGGCTTTAAGTATGGAAGAGGACAGCAGGAGGGTGGAAACAGTGCGGATGGGGAGCAACCCGGGTGTACGGGCATCGTCATCATGGTGGGCGTCGAGAGGAAGCAATGCATTCTGGTCGTCGGCGAGGGAGGAGGACGACGAGGAGGTGTTGCGATGGGCGGCCATAGAGAAGCTGCCCACCTACGACCGCATGAGGAAAGGCATCCTCACAGCAGTGGGCGCTGGCATGCAGGAGGTGGACATCCAGGGGCTCAGCATGCAGGAAAGGAAATGCCTCATCCAGCGCCTCATCCGTATCCCCGAGGAGGACAACGAGAGGTTCCTTCTGAAGCTGCGAGAACGGATGGAGCGGTGATCACTCATAACTAGCTCCACTTCATTCTTCCTGTTATTGATCAGACACTTTTGAAAACTTCAGAAGCACCTGAAGAATGATATGCACAAGCATGAGAGAACTGTTTGATTATGCACCTAATTTGATTTTTGAGCATATGTACTCAAGTCATCTTGATTTCCATGGTAAATTTCTAAGGTTGTTTTGTTTGGTAGAGTTGGGATTCAGAACCCGACAATAGAAGTGCGGTTTGAGCACTTGACCATCCACACGGAGGTCTATGTTGGCAAACAAGGAGTCCCAACATTCACCAACTTCTTCTCCAACAAAGTCATGGTATGCATTTGTAGTGGCATAAACATTCATGCTTCCTAGCCGTGGGAAAAAGGGTTGTCAAATTTCTTCAGCAGTTCAGCTCCTGACTGTTGTGAGCTGTTCCTATCTCAGGATGCGCTGACTGCTTTGCACATTATCTCCAGTGGGAAGAGACCTATCTCCATCCTTCATGACATAAGTGGAATCGTAAGACCGAACAGGTAAGAAACCAAGAGCTTCAGAACAGAATATAGAAATGATTTTGCTTTAGGTTGGAGTTTAGTCACCACGTGGAGTTTGTTCAGAATGTCTTTGTTACTAGGTGCTCCTGGATCTGGGAAAACGAGTCTACTTCTAACTTTGGCAGGGAAACTTGATTCAACCCTAAAGGTATCACAACACGCATGCTTCTTGAGTCTGAGTTGTTATTAACTTAAAGGTAGAAGACTACTTCAAAGAAAATTAAACTAGCTACAGGTTCTAACATGGCTCTTCGATGAACTTTGTAATGGTATTCTTCAGGAATCAGGAAGGGTGACTTATAATGGACATGACATGGACGAATTTGTCCCCCAAAGTACATCGGCATACATAGGGCAGCACGATGTTCACATAGGTGAAATGACGGTCCGTGAAACATTGACATTCGCTGCAAGATGTCAAGGAGTTGGAACACGTTATGGTATGTATGGATATGTAACAAGTCACACATGGACATGGTCATATGAAAGGAAGGGCCTTTTATTTAGTAACTTCTATGCATGGTGTTCTACATCACAGATATGCTTACTGAACTCTCAAGAAGGGAGAAACAAGCCAAAATTAGGCCAGATCCTGACATTGATGTTTACATGAAGGTAGAATGTCACTAAATTTGAATCCAAACCTTTATTTGAAAAAGAAGTAACAGGGGATCTTCAAAGTATTTGTGCTATTCTGTGCAAACAGGCCATCTCCCAGGAAGGACAAGAGAACTTCGTTACTGATTACATCCTCAAAGTGAGTTAAAAAAGAGCACATACACGAAGAAGGTACAGGAGAAATGGATATGCCCCTTCGCCCCTAACAGTAACATATTATGCATTTCTTTTGCAGATTTTGGGTCTGGATATCTGTGCAGATATAATGGTTGGAGACTCTATGATCAGAGGTATCTCAGGGGGACAAAAGAAGCGTGTCACAATTGGTATGCAATCTGCAGCTAAGAAGAACTATCCATACATAAAACCCTGAAGCATAACAGAAATATCTGACTTCTCAACCTGTTCGATTTGCATAGGTGAGATGCTTGTTGGGCCAGCTAATACACTATTCATGGATGAAATCTCCACTGGTCTGGACAGTTCCACGACCTATCAGATCGTCAACTCTCTAAGGCAGTCGGTCCACATCCTTGGTGGCACTGCACTCATCTCATTGCTTCAGCCTGCACCTGAAACATATGAGCTATTCGATGATATTATTCTCCTTGCTGAGGGCCAAATCGTGTACCAGGGTCCCCGAGAAAATGTCATCGAGTTTTTTGAGGCCACGGGTTTCAGATGTCCTGATAGGAAAGGTGTTGCAGACTTCTTGCAAGAAGTGAGTGATCTGGGAGAATGCCATTTACTGTACGTTCAGAATTCCTAGAATCCAATTTGACATTGTTCTATTTGAATGAACAGGTTACTTCTAGGAAGGATCAATACCAGTACTGGTGTAGAAGAGATGAGCCATATCGGTACGTCTCAGTAAATGACTTCGTAGAGGCCTTCAAAGTATTTCATGTTGGGAATGCATTGGGATTGGAGCTCCAAGTGCCCTTCGATCGAACCAAGAACCACCCTGCTGCCCTCACAACATCAAAGTTTGGTATCAGCAGGATGGAGCTTCTCAAGGCATGCTTTTCTAGGGAGTGGCTACTGATGAAGAGGAACTCATTCATTTACATCATCAAAGTAGTGCAGGTAAGAAACATGCATTTTGGCTCCTAAAATCTTCTCTATTTTGAAATTCAGATAGTTATAGATTCGGATGGTTGGTACATAATTGTACCAGCTCATGATCCTAGGAACCATTGCAATGACGGTCTTCCTGCGCACAAAAATGCATCGACACAGTGTCGAAGATGGAGTCATCTTTCTAGGCGCGATGTTCCTTGGCCTAGTTACACATTTGTTCAATGGTTTTGTTGAGGTTGCCATGAGCATTGCAAAGCTGCCAATATTTTATAAGCAGAGAGATCATCTCTTCTATCCATCATGGGCATATGCATTGCCTACATGGTTGCTCAAGATCCCAATATCATTCTTGGAATGCGCTGTGTGGACTGGCATGACTTACTATGCCATTGGTTTTGATCCAAGCATCGAAAGATTCTTCCGTCATTACCTACTGCTTGTACTAATAAGCCAGATGGCATCTGGTCTTTTCCGGCTTCTTGCTGCAGTAGGAAGAGACATGGTTGTTGCAGAGACGTTTGGCTCATTTGCTCAGATTGTCCTGCTGATTCTTGGTGGATTCTTGATAGCAAGAAGTATGTAATGTATTCATTCAGTCATCGTTTAGTGTCCAGTGTGTGGGACTTAGTTCTCTTTCTGCAGATAACATCAAGAAATCGTGGATTTGGGGTTACTGGTCCTCCCCTCTGATATATGCCCAGAATGCCATAGCGGTGAATGAGTTCCTTGGCAATAGTTGGCAGGTGGTGATCCAACCAATGCAGGCTTGATGTCTCTGAAGTTCAGATTGATAACTGAAATGACAAATGACATAAACTTTCGTGCAGGTCGATAAGACAGAAAACAATGACACACTCGGTGTCCAAATCCTAAAGGCACGCGGCATTTTTGTAGACCCAAACTGGTACTGGATTGGTGTTGGAGCATTGCTTGGATACATCATGATCTTCAATTTACTCTTTGTACTGTTCCTTGACTGGCTTGGCCGTGAGTACTCTCCAGTTCAAAAATAGATTGATTCACACACTTAAAAAATCTTATGTTTGTCTTTTAGAACAAAACCATCTTATGTTTGCCCTTTTGAAAAGAAACCATCTTATGTTTGGCATGATGTCATTCCTGTTACAATAGCACTTAGAAAAGGCCAAACTATTGTTTCTGAGGAGGAACTGAGAGAGAAGCATGTAAACCGTACCGGTGAGAATGTTGAACTGCTGCCTCTTGGAACAGACTGCCAGAATTCACCATCTGATGGTCTGTCATAAGTATTCTCTATTGTAACATGCGCTTAACAGTACTTGTCAGTCTTGCATCCTTTAAAGAATCCACTAATTACAATTGCAGGAAGTGGAGAAATCACCAGAGCAGACACCAAGAAGAGAGGAATGGTACTTCCATTTACGCCATTGACAATCACCTTTGACAATATCAAATACTCTGTGGACATGCCTCAGGTAAGCAATCTGTCATTTGTTTTTTAATGAACAACACACGAGAACTTTAAGCATTTCATTAAAAAAAATACATACAACACAATCCTATGCTAGCACAGGCCAAAAACGAAAAACAAACAACACAGGCACAAAACAGAACAAGAATTATTTTCAAACAGAGACGGTAAAGTAGATTTTTATTTTTACGCATACAGAAACTGCTACTAGTAAATAGTAAGTACTAATTATACTCCACATATCTCAATCTATTTATCTTCTACAGGAAATGAAAGACAAAGGTATTACTGAAGACCGGCTACTACTGCTGAAGGGTGTAAGTGGAGCCTTCAGACCTGGAGCCCTTACGGCATTGATGGGAGTCAGCGGAGCGGGTAAGACGACTCTGTTGGATGTGTTGGCAGGAAGGAAAACTAGTGGCTACATTGAAGGAGATATTTACATATCTGGATACCCAAAGAAGCAAGAGACCTTTGCTCGGATCGCTGGTTACTGCGAGCAAAGTGATATCCACTCTCCACATGTCACTGTTTATGAATCCCTCCTATTCTCAGCATGGCTCCGGTTGCCCCCTGAAGTTGACTTGGAAGCAAGAAAGGTAGATCGAATATAATGACCTTCATTTTGATAGCTCATAAGTAACTTGTTGACCTTTTTTTGTAATTGCAACGGATTACAAGAGCACTTGGTGTGACTGGATCACATTTTATGGACACAGATGTTTGTGGAGGAGGTTGCTGAACTCGTCGAGCTCTTGCCACTGAGAGGAGCATTAGTGGGGCTGCCAGGAGTGGATGGTTTGTCTACCGAACAGAGGAAGAGGCTCACTATAGCAGTTGAGCTTGTTGCCAACCCATCCATCATATTCATGGATGAACCAACTTCGGGACTAGATGCGAGGGCAGCTGCAATTGTGATGAGGACAGTCAGAAACACGGTCGATACTGGACGCACAGTCGTCTGCACAATCCATCAGCCCAGCATCGACATCTTTGAAACTTTTGATGAGGTAAGTAGCATAAATGATGAGAAAATTGTAAAAGTAATTCTCAAACCAATGTTCAGTTGTTAACGGTTACATGCGGTTCTTGAACTTTTGTAGTTGTTCTTGCTAAAACGGGGAGGTGAAGAAATATACGTTGGCCCCTTGGGACACAAGTCATGCCACCTAATTAAATACTTTGAGGTGAGGTTCATTACTCACCTATAGCGAAACATCTATGTTTGACCTATGCCAGGCATGGTAAGTGGTAACCTGTAACCATGTTCGGTGCTACAAATGTATAGGGAGTACGAGGTGTGAAGAAAATCAAGGACGGTTACAACCCAGCAACATGGATGTTGGAAGTGACCACCCTAGCTCAAGAAGACATTCTTGGGTGCAACTTTGCTGAAGTATACAGGAATTCAGATTTATACCGGTATGTTCGGTGACACCAATTAGTTTTCTTGCTTTTACCTGTGCTCCATTTTTACGTTGCCGGTTGGGTTGCACCATTGTAGGAAGAA
Organism: Miscanthus lutarioriparius; assembly: GCA_904845875.1. Classification (NCBI taxonomy): domain Eukaryota; kingdom Viridiplantae; phylum Streptophyta; class Magnoliopsida; order Poales; family Poaceae; genus Miscanthus; species Miscanthus lutarioriparius. Next base: position 55,978 of record CAJGYO010000783.1, on the reverse strand, counting down.
CAAAAATTTGGTCAGTGAATTAAGCACACCTCGACCTGGATCCAAAGACTTGTACTTCCCAACACAGTACTCACAGTCCTTCATCATACAGTGCATGGCTTGCCTATGGAAGCAGCACAAATCATACTGGAGAAACCCGTCGTACACTGCAACTAGAATCTTCTTCACCACACTTATTGGCTTTGTATTTGGAACCATCTTCTTAAGCTTAGGCAAGAAAGTGTAAGTAACACTTATTGCCAACTAAGGCTTGACATGTTGTGAGTTGTGACAAAGAAACCTACTTTTGCTTCACCTATCCTTTTCAGTGGCAAGAGACAGGACCTGTTCGACGCTTTGGGATCCATGTATGCCGCGGTTCTTTTAATTGGAGTTCAGAATGGCCTAACCGTACAACCGATAGTAGAAGTTGAGAGAACAGTATTCTATCGAGAAAAGGCTGCTGGAATGTACTCGGCTCTACCCTATGCTTTTGCACAGGTAAATGGTCGTAGCAAAATATTTGAATAATATCCCAAGTCCCAACTGACTGCCGGATTCTAACAATCTAACTCTTCAACAGGTTGTAATTGAGATCCCACACATCTTCCTCCAGACCGTTGTGTATGGTCTCATCATATATACCTTGATAGGCTTCGACTGGACAGTCCAAAAGTTCTTTTGGTACATGTTTTTCATGTACTTCACGTTCATGTACTTCACATTCTATGGGATGATGTTAGTTGCCATGACACCAAACAGTGACATCGCCGCCCTAGCTTCAACTGCATGCTATGCAATATGGAACATCTTTGCTGGCTTCATTATCCCCAGACCAGTAAGTCTCTAAGAGTAACTCCATGTACATTCGCAATATATTTGAATTTTCTTTGCAATGCTGAAGCATACATGACTGTTCTGCAGAGGATACCAATATGGTGGAGATGGTACTCGTGGACATGCCCAGTGGCTTGGACACTATATGGACTTGTGGCTTCCCAATTTGGAGACATTACAGATGTTAAGCTGGAAGATGGGGAAATAGTGAAAGATTTCATCAACAGGTTCTTTGGGTTTACGCATGATCACTTAGGTTACGCAGCTACTGCCGTTGTTGGCTTCACTGTTCTCTTTAGTTTCATGTTTGCCTTCTCCATCAAAGTATTCAACTTCCAGATAAGATAACAACACATCTCAAACAGATTCAGCTATGATTAGGCCCACTTTTAATATAGGCACGAGATAAATGTAAAATAACAGTAGCACGTGTGTAGTACGTAGTTGATTTATTCTATTAGGTGCATAAATGTTATTTCCGTTTAATTTTCCAAACACTTTAACCTGTATGTAAATTGTCCAACTACTATAAGGTAGTCTTTGGTTGGAGGGACCAGGTGGGACGGGATGGGACGGACTCAGTTCTAGTGGTGTTTTGTTCAAAGTCACCAGAGTCAAGGACATCTCAGGTGGAAATATTCCCCTTGATGTGGGATGACTGTGCCCCAAACCACTAAGGGACAGAGCCATCCCAGGTGGGACGGGAGCGTAGGCATCGTCTCATGTGATAGTTGAGTCCCGTACGTTATTGTCTCATCCTACTTTTTGGTGTCTCTACGTCAAACAGAAAATGAGTCGGTCCAATCTCTCCTCAACCAAACAAAAATGGGTTCGAGACAGGACCATCCCATTTCACCTTATCTTTGTGCCTAGTCCATAATTGTGCCACCACGAGCCCAAGAGGTAGTGCAGGCACGGCCCTATACTTTAGGCTAGGCCAAACTAGTACTGTGGTCATCAGGCTAGGCCAAACTAGTACTGTGCTTTTTATGGTTGAGCTTAGGATCAACCATTAAGGTAGCGTTTGGTTGAGAGACCAGGCGGGGTGGGATGGTCCTGTCTCTGGTTTGTGGGACTGGAATGAGTTCATTTTCTGTTTGGTTGAGAAAGGATGGGACCAACCCATTTTCTGTTAGGTTCAGAGACATCAAAAGTAGGATGAGCCACTGACAAGTAGGGTCCATCTGTCAGTTTTTTTTCTTTTTCTTCCTTCTCTTATCCCTCTCGCCCTCAACCGCAAACCAACACCACCAGGCTCGTGCGGCTCCGCACGGCCGCACCGCCTCCGCCGCGTCCTGTTGCCCCGCGCCAGCGAGCTTGGCCACGCACCACCCCATCGGCAAACTTGGCTGTAGGCTGCCCGACGTCTCCTCCTCTGCAGCGACGGCGGCGGCAAGGCCGGCCCCAGAGCTCTCACAGGTCCGCGCGCCTCGTCGGGGGCGGAGCTCGCCCCATGGCCGCACGCCAGGGCTGGGGCAGAGCTCGTGCTCCCATAGCCGCATGCCAGGACGGGGCTCGGGGCGAATCTATGCCGAGCTCTTCCCCTCCGTGTCCGACGACGAGCTCGCTTTCTTCATCAACTCCGGCGTACGGTGTGTCCTCTTCTTCATTAGGCTTCTCTTCTTCATCTCCGCGGTCGAGCTCCTCTTCTTTCTCACGGGCTCGCTCGTCCCATGGGGGATGACCCCGTCCGCCAAATCTGAGGGGACGAGCTCGCCCCTAGATTCCCTAGAATATCCTAGGTGGGACGTGCTTGACTCTAGTTGTCCCCAAACCAAACCCCTAAAATCTGGGTCCATTCCACCCCCATCCCATCTCATCCTTGGAACCAAACACTACCTAAGACTAGACCATTTGACCATCTTTATATGTGGCCAGGAGCAGGCTAAGTTTTTTTTTTTGATGATTATTCTGAAATTTCCAATGGAGATCACCGTGCACTCGTCCAAGCCCGTGAAGCCTGACTACGTCGGAGGCAATAGTGCCTCGGCCGCCGTCGTCCCGCTCAGCGTGTTTGACAAGGTGAACTACGATGAATACATCTTCTACGTATACGCCTTCCACCCGCCGGCACCGCCCGACGCCGTCCTGGAGGCGGCGCTCGCCAAGACGCTGCCCGAGTACCGCGAGTGGGCAGGGCGGCTCGGCGTGGACGCCAGCGGCAACCCTGCGATCATGCTCAACGACGCTGGCACACGGTTCGTCGAGGCGACGGCCGACGCCGAGTTCGGCGGCAGCACCGTCATGCTGCTTACGACGGGGCGCATGGTGCTGAGCCTGTACCCGAGCTGCGACGGCGTCGAGGAGTTGCTGGTGGTCCAGGCCACGCGGTTCCAGTGCGGCTCCCTCGTCCTCGGCTTCACCCTGCGTCACAAGGTGGCCGACGGCCCTGCCATGTGGAACTTCATGGTCGCCTGGGGCCAGGCCACTCGCGGCGTCGCCATCGACCCTGTCCCAGTGCACGACCGGAGGTCGCTCTTTGCACGACGAATTGCCGCCGCCGCCGCTGCAGATCAAGTTCGAGCACCGTGGCGCCGATTTCAAACCTCGCGGCGAGAGGTCGGGAAGCGACGGTGGTGTCGTCGTCCGTGCCGACTACGACGAGGTGGTGGTACACAGGGTGCACTTCGGCCGGGAGTGGATCACGGAGCTGAAGTCGCGTGCGTCGCACGGCGGCGCTCCGCGGTCGTATACCACGCTGCAGTGCGTGGCGGCGCACCTCTGGCGGTGCGTCACGGCGGCGCGTGGGCTCGACGGGCGCCAGGCCACCAGGATCCGCATCGCCGTGAACGGGCGAGCCCGGATGGTCCGGCCAAGGGTGCCGGAGGGATACACCGGCAGCGTCGTGCTCTGGGCGTGGCCGGCGACCACCGCTCGAGAGCTGCTGGGCCGGCCTCTACGGTACGCCGTGGAGCTCATCGCCCGGAAGTTGCCCGGATCGACGACGCCTACAGCAGGTCGTTCGTCGACTTCGCGAGCTCCGGGGCCGTGGAGGAGGAGCAGCTGGTGCCGACGGCCGACGCGGCAGAGGTCCCGCTGTGCACGAACATGGACGTCGACTGCCTGCTAGCGATCCCGTTCCACAAGCTGGACTTCGGCTGTGGCCCGCCGTTCTTCTTCAGGCCCGGCTACGGTCACGCGCCGGTGGACGGCGCCATCTACATCCTGAGGTCGTTCCGGGGAGATGGGAGTGTTGACGCTTACGTGCCTCTGTTTAGCCGCCACATGGACGCCTTCATGAGGTGCTGCTACTCCTTTCCGACGACGCCGACCATGGCCGGCGCACGGCTTTTTAATGCTTTCTAGGATCCTCTTCAGGATACCAGAGCATTTGTTGGTTCTTTTGCACAGCTTGGCGTTTCTTCTTGACGTCTTGGTTTGGAAATTATTTTGAGAAAAACTCCTGGAAGAGCCCTGCTGTTACTCCTGGAGTATCCACGTTATACCACAGAGGTCAAATATAAAGGGAATATGGGTCTGTCTATTGATAATTCAGGTGATTTACACCTTCTTGTCACCCGAGTGACAGAACACATTAAATCACTCGATTCTAGCAAATAAAACAAATCGAGTGATTCAAGGCTCTACGTCACTCGATTCCCATAACCACAAGATCCACATCCAACGAACCAAATAAAATAGATCAAATTCAAAGCAAAAAAAAAAACATAGAAAAAATACAAAATAAACAGATCAGTTCTATGAAAGGCAAATTAGAAGAAATTCAAAGCAAAAAACAGAAAAAATACAGATTTAACAGATAAGTTCTATGAAAGACAAATTAGCAGAACATCAAAGCAAAAATACATAGAAGAAATACAAATTTAACCAAAATAAAACATACAGAAAATAAGAAAAAGCCAAAAAATAATCAGATAACTATTCGAGTAATTCTGACTATTTCTAGTTACGAATAATTAATTTACACCAATTGAAAATCAATTTTACACCTAAACTGAAATAGTAAAATATGATATAATAAAATGTAATTTGCTTTGCATGTATAGGAGCGAGTTGACGTGATGTGATGGCCACGAGTCTCTGCACAAAGCAATATGCGCCTGACCACCTTGCCGAGAATGTGCATGCACCCATACTGCAGCAGAGGCAGATGTTGCAGTAAGCAGACAAGCACTCATAACCACTGTTTTTTTGAGCACACACTCATAACCACTGTTGTTCTATAGAGAAAAATACAAACAGCAGCTACAGCCTACTGAAACTAGCACAGCCGACTCGCAGCAGCATGCATATGAATACATGATCCCGCGCAGGGGCCTAACCGAGACACCCTGCCACCCTGGGCCCCGCGACCATCGTATTCGTTGCAGGCCCGGATCTGACGGCCGCAAAATCGAGTGACCGACGGCCGAATAATGCTCGGGTGAGGTATAGATTAATCGAATATAAAACACTCATCTATTATCACTACGATAATGCTCACACACGCGTGTCAGATCGTCCGGATGCTCGCTCACGTTGGTGTGGGCCGCGACATTCCGAATGGCCAACAACTTTCTCCTGCGCTCGTCTTCGTGTTTCTTTCGTTTGGCTGCTGTCTCCACCCACCTAGAAAAGTCACTCTCCACTCGTCGCAACGTCCGCACCATCGCAGCGTGGTCCACTGTGGCAGCCTCGCCACGATGCTCTCCACCACGCCTGGCCAACCGGCGGTTTCCAGCCTCCATTTCCACTGTCTCCATCGTATCTGAACACCGCCGGCCGCCTTCCTCCCACTCCACCACGCTCACCAACAGTTGCACGATTTGTATTCTCCATTGCGCTTGCCTGGCCACTTTGGTCCCTTTTTGACGGCAACTCGCGTCAGGAGCGGTGAACAATCGACCTTCCCCTCTTTGTCCACCACCCCCAATCTGCTTTCTCGCTTCCCGATCCCCACAAGGTGGGCCGTGGCCCAGCGATCTTTGTGTTTCAAGTGTTTCAGAGCGTTTGCACTTGGATGTCGCAAAAGTAGATATGGGATGTTGCATATGTTGCAATGTCAATATAGCATGTTGCAAGCCTATGTTTCAAGTGTTTCAGGTGTTCAGACGTATGTTTTAAGTGTTTCATCTGGAAGTTGCATATGTTGTTATGGCTATACATGCATGTTTCAAGCGAATGTTTCAAGTGTGATGTTTCGGATGTATGTTGCAAGTGTTTCATCTGGATGTTGCAAAAGTAGATCTGGATGTTGCATATGTTGCTATGTCTATACACGTATGTTTCAAGTGTTTCATCTGTTTTTTAGACGTATGTTGCAAGTGTTTCATCTGAATGTTTCAAAAGTAGATATGGAGAACCACATGTTGCAATGGCGCCAGTGGCTGACGGACAGCAGCCTACTACAACTGCTTGCTGTTGCTAGGGCGTCGCCATGGGTCACTGTGCGGGCGCCTGAGGCTGACAGACGCCTCCGCAACGCGCATCCGCAAGAAGGGGCAGGTAACTGGGACCCACGTGGATTTCCTGCGCGCGGGCGCGATAGTCATCAAGAGAAACAGAGCAAGCGCAATGGTAGGGCGGCAACGTGGGATCCACGTGGTGGGCGTGCAAAAACAGGCGCGCGCTTCCGCCTATTACCGCGAGCCATGTCCGGACACTAGTGTCTCCGTTATCATTAATGATGGGTGTTATCACTAAAATGAGCTGTCATTTCCCACATATTTTGTTTAAGTTTGCTTGTGACAGCAATTTCAAGAGATCATTTTAGTGATAATACACCCATCATTAATAGTCTGTCATCGCCTCAACGAAACCGCGCGCCCGCGTCGTTGAGGAGGACCGCGCGGCTTACCGCCGCCATCACCGTGCACGCAGAGCCGCCCGGCACACTCGCGGTACTCAGTGAGCGACCTGGCGAGACCCGCCTCGAGCACGGCGTTCGGTGGTGACCGTGGACGGAAGAAGTTTATGCCGAAGATGTACTGGTCGCAGTTGAGTATCTAGCTAGCGGCATGACGGTGCATGCCGTGCACAACGCCATCAAAGTAAGTGGGCCGCGGACATTGACGAACGAACCCTGCTCACGCTGTCACAGACCCGTTAGTTTTTTTTTTCTTTGAGAAACACAGACCCAGTTAGTTATCTGCTGTAGCTGCTGAATGTTTTTTATTTTACTAGCAAATATGCACGTGCAATACACACGTTGCTAACAGCAGCATCTGCATCACATCACCATCAGCCTCCCCAACTGTCTATTAGATGCATGTGATGCTTATCTCCTTGCTCCTCCTCGTCGGCGCTGCCTCGAAGACGCTGGCGACGCTGCCAGAGAACGCGAATGCGTCGGGCTTCACGTCGTGGGCGTTCGGCGACGCCCCGTACACGGCATACGGGCTCGTGCTCTGCCGCGAGGACTTCCTCGGCAACCAGGGTGTTTCGTGCCTCGTGTTGGGGCTCAGCCTCGCGCTGTCCACCATCTGCGTCGGACCTGGTGGTCGCGACGGTGTACTACGATCAGTGCCTGTTCCGGTTCTGCGACCGCGACTTTCTCTCTAGCTACGACAACTCCGCAGACCTGGTGGTCGCGTGGAACATGAACAGCGTGAGCGGAAGGAACGTCGACGCATTCGTTAGCCTGCTCGAGCGGCTCGTAAACACGGTGGCCGTCGTGGCCAGCAACGCTCATATGACACGGCATCCAGATCGAACGGTTATTAATGAGGGAAAGTAAGATCTTGGACAATGAAAGGCTAATATGACATGGCGTAAGGATCGAACGGTTATGAAAGAGGTATAGCCCCCACAAAATACCCGTCCTTTTATATTATGACGATGACGACGATGATATAGAAGAGAAGAAAGGCCCGGAACGCTCCGGAGGAAAGGGTGACCGATGGGCCCAGACGGAGAAGCTAAGGGATCAATCGGAATGCCGGCCCAATCGACTGTACCCCAGCCTATATACTGGATCGATAGTTGAAGCCCAAGTAGCTTGCGTGTGTGAAGAGTCACTGTCACGTGGTGCGTATATGTTCGACGACCGGCGGCCGGCGGCCAAGGTTGGCTTCAGAAACTACGTATTCGTACCCCACCTACTACCGCTGGGTACTCTTCTTCCTCCTTTTTCTCGTGGGTTGGCGGCAGCGCAGGCTACTCGTCGTCGCCTATAGCATTTTCATTTTTTTTTTTAAAAAAGGGCAAGTATGTAGGCGATAAGTCTGTCGGAAAAAATAGGCCTAGGTGGACTAGGCCGGACAGATGTGGCACACACCTCCTATCAGTTCTGAAAGCCAACAGTTACTGCCCTATCAGCAACCAGGTAGACAATGATCGGCTTCTATTATTGTATTTTCTTTCCATTAAATAGCACTTTTTTCTGAAATTTTCTATTAAATTAATCCCTCCATTTCAAATTATAAGCCATCTTAACTTTTCTAGGTGCATAGTTTTTGCTACATATATAGATATACATTGTCTAGGTAAAAGTTGTATGTATTAAAAAAAATAAAATTACTCACTAGTAAGTACATTTAGAACAGAGTAAATAATATTTATTTATTTTGATAAAAAGTCACCGCTTTGTATCTATTGTCCCTGCATGACTAGTCGCAACCTGCTGCACGGTTCAACCGGGGGGCTGGTGTTTCCTCGATCTCACGTGATGCACACCTCCGCATTGACAAACCGTACCACGCCTGTGCCAGCTGTCGTCGTCGGGCAGCGTCCACGTGGCTGCCGTTGGTACTTGGTCATCACCGTTTCATTTGTCAGCGAGTTGGCGGGAGGAAGAATGAGCTCGCCTTGTCAATGCTAATCAGGCGGAGCGACAGACACGACTGCATCGTACAATGTACTTAGGGCCTGTTTAGATTCCAAAATTTTTTGCATAGTATCCGTCACATCGAATCTTGCGGCACATGCATGGAGTACTAAATGTAGACGAAAAAAAAAACTAATTGCACAGTTGGGTGAGAAATCGCGAGATGAAACTTTTGAATCTAATTAATCCATAATTATACACTAATTACCAAATACAAACGAAATGCTACAGTGAGCCAAAATCCAAAAATTTTTGGATCTAAACGCCCCCTTACTCAAATATTTACTACAAACGAGACAAACAAAGAGAGAGAATATATATATATATATATATATATGGAGAATATATTCAGTAGTCAGCTACAAAATAAGTTATTCTGTAGCCACCTCTATTTACAATAATGTCAATACATATTTACGATAGTTGGGTTACTATAACATACGGGGATATTTACCATAACGTTATAGTAAACCACTTAATAAGGAGTTACTATAATCTCGTAAATTAACATAGTAATTATCGTAACTCAAAGTGGGTACATAATAAGTTATTTTATAGCCAGGTACAGGGTAGTATATATATATATATATATATATATATATATATATATATATATATATATATATATATATATATATATATATATATATATAAATAATAAGGTGTCATAGGCACCTGTTGTGGATTCATCCCGGATGTGCATGTGCAATCGTGTATTCAGGAGGAGTTGAAAAAAGACGGTAGCTCTCTCGTACGTTGAGTGATTGCGCATAGAAACATACATACAATGAATTCGCAACTGCTGCCTACGGCTGAAACCCGAGGACATTTTCTGCTCATTTTTTAAACAAATATCCAATATTGTGACACTCCGTGCATTCTTTTTCATATACCCTATTAACTTTGTCCTAAGTCAGACGTCTACACCTTCGACCATCAATTTTAAGAAAATCCGTATAGTTTCACAATATGTAAATTATATATTACGAAAGTATTTGTCATACTAAATCTAAAAACATAAATCTTATGTTGTTAATAGGTACCACTTTTTTAGAAAAAAACATTGATGGTCAAACTTAAATAAGTTTGACTTGGGACAAAACTAATACGACATGTATAAAATGATGAGAGAGTACTACATAAAGTAACACATTACATCAACAAAATTTCTAACACCTAACTAACAAAAATTTAAGTTCAGGGGCATCGGACCCAGGCGTGCCACGCGCTTTGACCGCCAGCACCCGGCTCGCCACACCCGATCCCCCGTCGCTCGGGCCGTACCCCATGACTCCGTAAAACACACCTCTGAAACATAAAATACTTGAATGCAATATACGTCTGAAATAGATGAAACATTTGAAACATACACTTGAAACATATGTGTGAAACATATGCAACATCCAGATAAAACACTTGCATCTTGCAAATGAAAACACCTACTGCAACATAAGATTGAAACATATAAAATCATTGGAACATACTATTGCAACATGTTTAAAACGTATGCAACATCCGAATAAAAAACGCTTGCAAACATACGTCTGAAAAACAGACGAAACATTTCGAACAAACGCTTGCAATATGCCTCTGAAACACATGCAACATCCCAATCTCCTTTTGCAACATCCACATGAAACATTTGCAACATACCTCTAAAACATCTAAAACATACATGCAACATGTCAGATGCGGTAATCTAGTGGGCGGCGACCACTATGTCTGGCGTGTTGAAGAACTCGATAACCGCCTCGATGGGCAGATCGGGGTTGGGAGGCGGCTTTGCGAAGAGCACCACGGAAATGGCCCCTATGAGCTTCTTCCGCTACTGGGGCGCGAGGAGCCTCGAGGCCAGCGCAAAGTACGCACAACCGCGACGCCCTCGCCGTCTCCAGCCGCGGGTGAAGGTGATGAGGAGGATGCTAGCGCCGGCGCCGGCGATGAGGTCGGGTACGGACGAGAGGCATGACTCTAGTAGCGAAGCTTGGCGTCGCGGAGGCGGGTGAGGGCTACGGGGCGGAGGAAGCGAAGCCGAGCGTACGTGCGACGAGCGTGGGGCAAAGGAAGCGGAGCGGAGCCTACGACAAGCGTGCGAGACGGAGTGGGAGATATTTTTTTATTTGGAAACACGGTGCCTGGACGGACGGACGCGGGACGTCCTCACCCTATCATTATTGATGAATAAAATTACTACACAAAACTTAACCGAGACGGACGTTTTTGATTTACCGAGGCGGGCATCACAAATGCGTTAGACAAAAGGTCACGGTAAATGGGATCTTTTCCGAGGCGGTTCGATGCCCGCCTCGGTAAATCGAATAAAAAAACAAAAAAGGGAAACCCCGTGGATAAGCCTGGCGAGCCCATCCACGGGCCCGCCGAGCTCATCCACGTGCCGCCGCTGCTCGCCGATGCCTGCATCTGGCCGCCGGATCCGCCGCGGATGACGCCACTAGATCCGCGCCCCTCCTCTCCTCCCTACCAGATCCGAGCCGCGCCATTCCTCTCTTTCTCACCAGATCCACCGCCGGAGGGGTCCTCCCCACCGGATCCACCGCTAGAGGGGTCCTCCCCACGCAGATCTGCACCATGTCGGAGCCATGGAGGGAGGAGATAAGGGGCGCGGCTTGGAGAGATCCCCGCTGTGGTGGATCCCCGACGTGGTGGCGCCATGGTGGATCCCCGCCAAACGCGCCGCTAGGGCGCTCTAGCTCACCATGAGCCTCCACGTCGCCGTAGCTAACCACTGCGGCCCCGGCCGCTACTGGAGGGGAGAGGAGGGAGGGATGGGAGGAGGCGTGCCAGAGAGGGAGATGAGCTGAGGGAGAGGGGCGCTCGGTGTGAGGAGAGGGAGTGGGCGTTCGGGCTCGGTGTGCTCTGCGCAGCTGAGGGAGAGGGAGGAGAGGATGAGTGAGTGAAACCCTAAGTTGCGTATATATACTTGGAGTGATTTATCGGGCCGAGATGGGCTTTTCTAATTCAAAGTGGGCTTGGCCACATTAACAGAGGCCCGCCTCTGAAAATGGCCATATTTTCCCAGGCGGGCCTCTTATAAGTGACCGCTTTGGTTAATCTATTTTACGAGGCGGTGGATTGTGACCGCCTCGATTAATAAAAGTGACCGCCTCGATTAATCTCAGGCATTAACCGAGACGGTTGAAATGCCCGCCCGCCTCCGACGCCATTTTCAAAATGCCTCGCATATTTTTTTCCTCAGTAGAGTAGTATCCGTTTTACTTCTTCATCAGGAAAAAGATCTGAAATATAGCTGGGAGTGGGACATCCTGTCAGCATCCCTGCTCCGACTACACCGAGCCACATCAGTAACGGGAACGACGACGCCCGAGCACAAGTGCGCGACGTCGCCCAGGCTGGAACACACGAGCCGGGTCCAAGGCATGGCACGCGGGAACGGAGGCCCAGCTCCAGAATCCAAGGCCCAGAATGGGCGTGACCCAGCCCAGCTGGAGTAGTGTCGTGAGCAAGTAGCATAAGTATCCGTAGAGAGGGAAGGAGAGGATCATCAAACAAACAAAACTCTTGTAATATTGTTAGAAGCACTCCTCTGTTCTAAGAGATTCATCTGAACTACCCAATTGTTGTGTTATCCTATCCTTATTCTCATCTGATCTGTATGCTTACACAGCCATGTCGGAAATATCCTTTGATTGGCACGGCTAAAGGCGTGCCTCTCCTGCTGCTGCCAGGGAATAATAGCAGCAGGTCTTGAAGTCGTCCACGGTGTGGCTGAAGACAGACACATAGGCCTCGATGCTGCCGTCGTTGCAGAACGACGGGACGACGACCACCAAGCCCTCCACCGGGACGTAACTAGGCATGAAGAAGAAGAGCTTGCCGCCGCCGGCGCCGAAGTCGACCTCGTGGAACGGCGACCTGAGCACGCTGTAAACCGCGACGTGTGGGCTCTTCGCCGTCTCCGAAGGATCAGCCGTCGGCACGAGCTGCTCGTTCTCCACCGCGCCGGAGCTCGCGAAGTCGATGAACGACCTGAAGTAGCCGTCGTCGATCCGGGAAACCTCCTGGCGTATGAGCTCGGCGACTTGACGCAGCAGCATGGCCACCAGATCCCCTGCCGTGGCAGTCGGCCGCGCCCAGAGCACGGCGTTGCCGGTGTACGCGTGCGGCACCCGCGGACGGCGCATGCGCGCGCGCCCGTTCACGGCGATGTGCAACTCGGTGGCCGTGCTGTCTGTGCCGATCCCGCGCGCCTTGGTGATGCACTGCCATAGGTGCGCCACCAAACACTGAAGCGTGGTGTACGGCCGGGATGTGCCACCGGCTGAGGCCCGTGATCTGAGCTCCGAGATCATCTCGCGGCTGAAGTGCGCCCTGTGCACCACCACTTCCTGACCACCGGTGCTGGTGTTGCCTGTACCCTTCTTCGTCTCGCCACAGGCTTGAACTCGGCGCCACGGTGCTCGAACTCGACCCGAGGCGGGTCGCAGGGGACGAAGAAGGACACACGGTCGTGCACCGGGACAGGGTCAACGGCGGCGCCACGCGTGGCCTGACCCCAACTCCCCAAGCGACGACGAAGCTGCGCACAGCAGGGCCGTCGCCCACCAGGTGGTGCGCGGTGATGCTGACGGCGAACGAACCGCACGCGAACCGCGTGAACTGGAGGAGCATCAGCTCGTCAGCGACATCGCCGTCGCCGTTCGGGTGCAGGCTCGTGGTCTCCGGTGTTGGCTCCCACGGCATGACGCTGTCCAGCGCGACGTCGGCCGCCGCCTCGACAAACCGCGCGCCCGCGTCGTTGAGGAGTATGCCCCGGTTGCCGCTGGTGGCGTCCACGCCGAGACGGCCGGCCCACTCGCGGTACTCGGCGAGAGCCTTGGCCAGCCCTGCCTCCATGGCAGAGCTGGGCGGCGCCGGCGGCCGGAAGAAGTATATGCGGGAGATGTAGACGTCGACGGTTACCTTGTCAAAGACGGTCAGTGGGACGAAGTCGGCTGTGGCGAACGAAGCGACGCTGCTGCGTCTGCACTGTAGCTGTCATAGACAGGCTTGACGGACTTGGATGACTGCACCGTGATTTTCATGGCGAGGAAAGCCGATAGTGTAGGTTGTTACAGGGTTTGGGATTGAGGAACTTGCTAATCAACTAACTAGAGAAAGTGGAAGAGCAACTAATCCATTCGTGTGCTAGTGCTGCAAAAAGGAGTTACTGTAATCTCGTAAATTAAAATAGTAATTATCGTAACTCAAAATTGCCACATAATAAGTTATTCTATGACCAGCTGCAGAACAAAATATATATATATATATATATATATATATATATATATACCTTTTGGTCATTAGGGTTGGTGACTTGGAGTACCATATGGATGGCGGCTGGCCTACAGTGTGGACACAACGTAAATAAACAGAAGCGTGGCACACCTGATGTATATGTTGTACGGATTCTAACCTAAAAGGAAAGGACAAGGAGAAATCCTAATCCTAGTCTGTTTGTATGTGGACTCTTACCAAAACTCTTAGATCTTAGCAGAGCTATATATACGTGGGAGCTCTATATTGTAATCATCAATATTCAGAGGAATAAATAATAGTCTCCCTATCTTGTGTCTATTTATTCTCAACTTTCATCTACTGTGTTGATCATGAGAGACGGAGAGGAGAAGGTCCTGACCGCTGGCAATATATTTTATAACACGTTATCAGCACGACAAGCTCTTCGTCGACATCGCCGTTGAAGCTGTCGCCAATCTTCGATGCCGACGCTTGTACCGTCGACGTCCGGCCACGACTACTTCGACGACGTCGACATCCTGACGTTGTTAGCAGAACGGATCTGCTACCTCTACCTACAACTAATCTGCACTGCATCGACATGCATCGTCGTCATCAAGCGGGAGATCTAAGACAATACCAAACGCCCTACGTGGTTTGTATCTACTAGCCACTGCCACTACAGGAACTGCTGGATTCCCCGAGTGCCAGTTGCACTCGGGGAAGGCCCAGTTGCACTCGGGAAAGCCTTCCCCGAGTGCAACACTCGGGGAAGAGCCTCCGGCTAATCCTCTCACGGGAAAGTCGCCTTCCCCGAGTGTCAAAAATCGTGCACTCGAGGAAGGCTTTGCCGAGTGCCGTGCTGGCACTCGGGGAAGACTTGACGCCGTTGGCCGACGGCCGACGTCGTTTTTTTTTTGATTTTCTTCCCCGAGTGCAACACTCGGGAAAGATTTTTGAATTTTTTTTAAATACTCTTTGCCGAGTGCCGCAGTTCAGGCACTCGGGGAAGAAATTTGTTTTTTTTTTAAATCCCTCTTCCCCGAGTGCCACAACACAGGCACTCGGGGAAGCCACCTCTAAAATTCTTTTTTTTTGTTTTTTGCTTTTCCATGTAAACAACAAAGCATATATATATATATATATATATATATATATATATCACAAACCACAAATCAACACCAATATGTCACAAACCACATTTATATATCACAAACGACCAAATTTGTCCGAAATCCACAATATATTACAAACCACACGTTCAAAAGTACACACTATTCCAAGTTCACAAGTTCAATACATAAAAACGACTCCGAATGCGGCTCACGGCGACTGTGAGGGGTGGGGCGGTCCAGCGTGCGATCCCAGCGACGGTCCAGGTGGGGATGGCCCGACGTGCGATGCCGGCGACCCTTCGACATGGTTCGACGCCGCCCCCGATTGATGCTGCAAAAAAGAGAGGATTCATGAACAGATATGCGATTCTCCTAGACTGTTACCATCTTCTGATTCACATGCCACCAGTCTTAAAAAAAATCACCACAACAGATATGCGATTATTTATACTAATGCATTCATTGTTCTGTAATGTGTCATCTTAATTCATAATTGCATACAAGATCTTAAAGAATGCCAAAGGAAAATACTGGCCCTTCGGATGTGAATAGTTGCTATACAGATGTAAATAGTTTACAAGTGGTCTGATTCACTGAAACCCCTCCCTAACCTGGTCCCGCCCCTCTCAAATGAAAAATCATATCTTCAGTATTCCACAATATTCAGCTACTGTCTTATGCCTTCCAAACAGAACTGATTCAGTTGTGTGCATATGTGCTTCAAGTAAGGATGAAAATAGGATCTAGATTACCAATTTCTAGGAAAATTCTCACAATAATGAATTATACAATATAAAACATTTGTGTGTGTGAGAGAACCGTGTGCCGCCGAACAAGGAAATTTGTTATAAGTTATATGGGATATCTAGTATGTAAAAGAGAAATTAGGTTCACCTGCTTTCTATAAGAACAGAAATCACTGTAACCAAGAATCATAATGTTGAGAACTGCAGAAACAAGTTGAGACGTATTACAAACAAAAAAAATGCTCTAGTAGTATTCATAAAACACGTAACCAGTGTATACAGATTTAGAGCAGTAAAAATACCAAGATAAGCTTAACAACCTTGCAGCAGCTGTCATCTACTACATCCTTCCAGTCTTTAGCAGTAATGGTCTTTAGACAGGGCAACCAGACTTACTAATTGCTCTGTTTTAAGATCCAGTCCAACTGATTTTCCAAGTAGATAAAGCAGCGGACTTCAAATCTGACTGACCCACAGAGTGAAGGATGAGTATACTATTGTACACATATACTAACATGTACATAGAAGACTTTATTTAGGGTATAAATGCGCTACCATGCAAATGTTTACTGATCCATTATAGTGAGCCAAATAAAATTGGTAATAGAGTGAAGTGAAGGACTGAGGGAGAAAGAACTTACCAATATGATAACACTATGAGTCCACTCATAACTGCTCTAAATGGATCAGCCAAGGAACTTAAATTGTAAAGAGGTCATACAGATCAAACAATCAGAATACCCCCCCTAAATTACCGGAAAGTACTTGGTATCGCAACTCTAAATCAGGGAAGAAGAAGATTCCAAAATAATATGACCCAGCACTAATTAGTACTAATTAGAATGTCCAACGGTATTAGTTTTGTTTCCAACCAGGGAATTGGCAACATAAATTCAAGATGAAGCACAAGTTCGACAGATCTTCAAGAATATCTTCTACTGTGTGCTGCTTTATATTTTCTTATATACGAAACAGACCTTGCTCATATACATGAAGAGCATTAGAATTTGCATACACAGCCATTGAAAGGGAATAAAGAATTAAAGAAAACCCAGATTACCTTGGTCCAGTAGTGGTTACACAAGAGGAACTTGGAAATCACCAGATCACATCTGAAAAAAGGGTGCACTAATATAGTTCAATTTCAAGGATAGATTACTCCAAAGATTTCACAAATAAAATTAATAAGACTTTCGCTAGACGATAGAGAAAAATGCTCCACGAACAGTTATCAGATATCATATATACCAACTTGATAGCCGCTGCAATCAATAGGGACGAGGTGTCGGGGATGGCCGGATGGAGGGCATCTTGATTGTAGAAAGCGTCATTCTTCTCCCCTTTTTTTATATCCTAAGCAATCAATTTCGAACTGAATCAACTCAATTAGGAGCAAGTAGGTTAGAGGAACTAAGCTATCATTGTCAGGGAAGGAGATGCAAAGGGGTAGGGTGCATCGGAGGGAACCTGACCTCTTGCCTCAAGTGGTAGGACAGCTCATCGTGACCGGCATCCATGGTGGCAGTGGCGGCGCTGGGCCGTCGTGCCGTCTGTTCCTGCACCACCCGCCTAAATGAGATCGCGCTACGCAGAGATGTCTGATTCGAGTTTTAGGCATTCGACGTTGCAACTTGCTCGAAACCTTCTCGATTTTTTATCATAGCCTCTACATGCGATAACAAGATGCCCAGACAAGTTTCGTGATTTTCGGACTTCTTTCGGATTTTATATAATTTAAAAACACTTTTCCCGCAAGTTATTCGTCATGTTACGTCAACAAGATGCTCGACATTTCATGCGAGTTCTTGGATAAGGCCTCAACATACACCAAATATCATTAATATAATTTTTTGAATCACCAAATTCTATTATTTCATGCACCAGCCGTTCAAATTCGAAGTATGCAAAAAAATTCAACGAAACGAAAAAAACTAACGAAATATAACAAAAAAAAGTCAAAATTGTCCTAAATTTGAACAGGGAGTTTTAAATAATGTGGGAAGGCCTCACAAAAAAAATGAGGCAAAAAAAACAAAAAAAACAAAAAATCTTCCCCGAGTGCCTTCCCTAACACTCGGGAAGAGGCCCTTTCCCGAGTGCCGTGACAGGGGCACTGGGAAGGTCGCTCCTCCCCGAGTGCCCCGCCCCGCACTCGGAAAGGGCCTTCCCGAGTGTTAGGGAAGGCACTCGGGGAAGAATTTTTGTTTTTAAAGTTTTAACGGTGTGGGCGGGGTGGACCGTCAAGTAACATGTTTCTTTGCCGAGTGCCGATCTTCCCCGAGTGTTGCACTCGGGGAAGAGGGCCTTTGCCGAGTGCTGCTCTTTACCGAGTGCCATGATCTCTGCAGCACTCGGGAAAGCCTCTATTCCCCGAGTGCAATTCTTCCCCGAGTGCAACACTCGGGGAAGATTTTCTTTCCCGAGTGCCTGATTTTTGGCACTCGGGGAAGCCAGCGACACTCGGGGAATTTTGCCTCTCCCGTAGTGTGCCCTACGCGGCACGTGAGGTAGATCAAATTGGCATCCTCTGTAAGGTATGAAAACATCGCATCTCGAAGATCGCATTTATCCCAGCCATACATCAAGTTAAGCAATTGATCTTGTTCTAATATTGTATAGGAAGTACATATATGCTCATACATGCTGTACATATAGACATGGATAGTCTATGCTTTACGGATTGCATCTAGGTTGTTTCTTTAAAAAAAAAGGAAAAACATGAGTGCGTATGGATTTGTCTTATGGCTGAATGTTGCGTTGCACTCCTGCACAAGTGCAAGTGCATCAGACCATATCTAGCACACTTTGCGGGCCGCATGCTGCATCGCCAAGGTTGTCGTGCCGAATCACGACTACGATCGCCTGTCACCATTGGCTCACATGCCAACGCACTCACCCGGGCTTTTGCCAGTGCGCTGCTAGTAGGTCTAGGCGTTCAGCGGAGACTCGCAGTCGAACAGAACAACCTCTAGCAACAACGCACATAAAAAAGGAAATTTTCTTGTGTGTTTATTGTCATGAAGAGCACGTAAGCTTCCTTTTCTAGTTTTGTCCGACACCAGCACGGCACACAAGGCTTAGCCGTGCACAGTAAGATTACGGAGCCATAATCCCACTTGAGTACGGCCTGAACGCCGACACGCAACCATGGCCATCTCCGGCAAGTAGCATGCACGCTTTCTTGTCGTCTATGGTCCTGCAGGCTTCGCAACCCAAATTATGAATTGAAGAAGCCGTGAACCAAAGTTGCTCTCACCCACAGCTTGCATGCCACTATTACTTCCGTGTTCATCGCATTAAAATCCGAGATATCAGAAACAATCCAGAAAATAAGAAAGGGCTCTTTAAATCTGAAATTTATATATAAGCCCATGATTCTAGCAGAATCTAACTATATGTACTAAATATATTCTAGCAGAATAGTTCATATACTTTCTGGTTTTAGGGTGTTTATGAATTGAAAACCCCAATTTTTAGTTTTTATAACTATTTGTCTGAATAATTAACCTAGATCCTCTATTGATGCATATTTACTGTACCCTGTTATATTTTGAATTGAATATATAAGAGGTTGTATACAACATTAAATCTGCAGTTTAATTGCTGTTTTGCCTAGCTTCATTTTTCTGAATTGATAGTAGATTAATTCTGAAAATATTTCTATGCTTTGAATTTAATAATTCTAAAAAATGCTAGTGCAACCTCATCATGTATACCATGTATCTGCAAGAGTAAATTTTTTGAATGATTACACTAGAAACATGGTATAAGGTATATGGGTTCTCTAAATCCTGAAGACCTTAGACTTATCACCTTTGAGAGGCTCATATTTGTTTTTTCCTAGCATAATGAATTTTTGGGATGACTGAATGGTTGGTATTAATTCTGAAAATTAGCATGTACCATAATTAGACCCTGAAAAATGCTACGGTGCTTCTAAGAATATTTTGAATAACCATCCACTACCTATTTGCACCTTGCTAGTTGTTTACATGTAGTAAACTTATATACACATGGTCCAAGTTATGTTAATATGCTCGCCTTAAAAGAAGAAGAAATATCCTGGAATTACTCTGAACAGAAGAATTATTTGTTGCGGTCGTTATTAAATTCATGTAGGATATGTGCTACCATTGAAGTGTAGTGAACTCAGGATATACATATCCTAATTACTCTCTAGAATGAGTATATGACCGAGAGAAATAATAAATGTATTGTGGGACTCAAGAAAAATCCCAAATTATGATTAGAGAATATCATATTGTATTGAAAGTCGAATTTTCAAGCTCGTTTGCCTATAAATTGAGGTATAATGCTGCTCAATAAACAATAGCTCAAAGCTTTGTATTAAGACAAGATGGTAAATAAGATTTCATCAATGTATATTCTCGAAGAAATGTCTCTTGTGTATAGAATATCAAAGAGCAATGTAATACATGAAGTATTTGTATTTACCATCAGAAATTATTCAAATAGAAAATTGAGTTGGAATTTTTAGACAGCTTCATAAACCAGAATATTGTCAGTTGCAATAACTTTGAAGATGTGGCTTGCATATGTTACACCCCTTGAAGGCTTGTGATTGTATATTATAACTATTGAATAAAGCATGAAGCTACGGCCTGTCATGTATAGAAGTTAACACATGCGAGAACGGATATTAATTAGAATATTTAACTGTTTTCTTGAAGAAAACTTAAATCATATGCTTATAGATTTGTTGCTTTTGAAATTCATATCCTGAAGTATTGATAGTAGTGGTGGTGGTGCTTTAAGTTTTAAATTCCCGTTGAATTAAGTGGATTATGTAAACTCGTAGAAGAGTTAATGGTTACTTTATTAGCTTGAAGACTAATGTAAAGTTCTTAGTTGTAATTTTTACTTGCGGTAATATATGTTAATCTTGCATGGAATGAATTAGATTTATATGTTTTACATATAAACAATTGCCTATCTAAACAAATTTTGCATTAATTTTATCCACAAAGAAGCCTCAATTAGCCATGAAGGTTATAGTTCTTTGTGCACTACTACCATGTAGGTAGAAAGGAAACTGAATTTCTAGAAGCACATGAATAATTGGACTATACTTGCATATTAACTAATCTTAGAAGGATCAAT
The DNA here is from genome assembly GCA_904845875.1 of Miscanthus lutarioriparius. Classification (NCBI taxonomy): domain Eukaryota; kingdom Viridiplantae; phylum Streptophyta; class Magnoliopsida; order Poales; family Poaceae; genus Miscanthus; species Miscanthus lutarioriparius. The sequence continues at coordinate 35,159 of CAJGYO010000783.1, read as the reverse complement.
TTAGTCAAGAAATAGTATAATCCATAAACTAAACTAAGTATTTAATACTTCAGCTCAAAATCTAGAAAATTAAGTCCTACCCTGAATATGTAGTACACTGAATAGTGCACTTGATATGTGAATTTCATGCCATAAGCAATGAATACCAAAAGTATGATTGGATTCTATGGAACATTAGAAATGATTATTCATAGATGATGAATGTAGCATATTACTACTTGAAGTAACTATGGCATGAAAATGGGGAGGAATTTTGGGTAAAGGCATAAGAAAATGTGGGTAATATATATTTAATAGGCATAGCCTTTCTAAATCTATCTTTAAGTACATGTATCAAGACTTGAAGTCCTAGCTGCGTCCCTTCCAGCCAAATTAACTTTTTCTATATTGCACTAATTACAAGTAAGCTTGTAGCTTTGCATTTTGTTATCTATTACGTTGGATTGAATACCAACATTCCACATTACACATGAATGTGTATTACTATGTTGTGCTCTCGTCGAGCCGCAACTATCTCCACTCCTGCATGAATATTAGTATAGCATATAAATTTGTAGCTAGTAGCTATCTTTGCATTTCCCTCATAATTACATTGGCTAGCTAGTATGCTATGTCTATATAGTTCTCATTGAACTAAGGAGTATTTTGCTTTCATTGCATCACATGCATAAGCAATAGATCGGTCTAGGGCCAAGTAGCCTAAGATCAGGGGGGGTTGGTTAATCTAAAAGGGCCAATCTGAAATTAACTAAATGGAGAAGTGACCCACTTGAATGGGCTGAATTATAGTGAAAATTGAGTTAATAGATAAAACACTTAATGATGATTTGGGATTCATGAAGAAAAGACATTTGGTTAGAAAATTATAGAAGAAATTTCATGTAATTTTGAATGTTGTGTATTTATACATTTGAAGTATATGGTCCATTTTTATGTATGAGTACTTGGATCAATTTTTTGGCTAAACAATAAAGAAGCTAGACAATAAAATAGTTATCTAAACTATGATACGTGCAAATCAGGGGGAGAACATCCCTGAGTTTGTGAGGATGTTGAACATTCTTAAGTGCACTTTATATATTCTAGCTCATTGTACTTAATGTATAATAAACCCCTGTGTTTAAATATGTGTGTGAATATTTCCCATAAAACTTCATCGTAGCATATATGAATGGGCATCCACTTGTAGTTGGAGATACATGAATTTTTACTATTTTAAGCCCATGATAGGGGATATCTTTTGAAGTATGCTATTAAAGATCTAATATTGGCATTAGGGGAGAGAAAGCCTATTTTGAATGCCAAATATTATTTCCACGGAAGGAAAATGATTTAAAGAAAATATTCCTCGAAGCTTGAAGCAGGAATAATATCACGCACTAAATCAAACAATAGTTTGATCAATGCTCTTTTGAAGCAGATATTTTTGAAAAATGAGAGGAGTAACTTGAAGTTACAAACCAAAAGCTGTGTTTACTAGTAGTAAACTAAATGTTGTATACTATCAAGCTAAAATCTACAGGGACACCTGTGGGTTCTAGTTTAGTGTATTCTTGTTAAATGAAATAAGAACAAACTCCTCCATTCTTATGAAGAGAACACCTCATGAAAAATGTTAAGCACCTCATGAAGAGGATCATCATGAAGATGAAATCCAATACACTAAGCGCGCGCATCATTAGTGTTGGGTATGCGGAACAACAAATCATCTCTTGTTTGGGAAATAACAAAGGGACAGAATAATCTCATATTATGAGAATATATTGGGAGAAAATAATAGGTGTCGACAACGCTACCTCTATAATTGTAAATGTTTCTTTTATATGAACCCGGATCCGGAAAACAAAGTCCATGGCAAAGTCGTCTGTCGTGATTATATCGGGTCAATGAAGAAAGCAATTGAGATTGAATCTCCTACTAAGAAGAAATTAATGTTTTTGCTATATCTCTAGCAAATGAAATGAACGAATATGAAATATGAGTTAAATGGATTATAAAGATCCATATAGTTCCTGGAGAATATAATCGCGACATATGGAAATTAAATCCCATACCAAGTATTAAGAAGTCTAAGGTATAATATATTCTTGAATGAATATTGAAGTCTCAAGACCTTGTAGTGAATAACACTATCTCTTTGTATATATCATATAATAATTTAGCATGTAGAGAATATATCTCATAGAAGAGAAATATTATTCAATAAGAATGAGAACATCCTTGAAGGATTTACCAGTCGATTCTTAAATAAACACCAGTAATCTCTGAAGTGAATGTAGACCCGAGAGAATAAAAATGAGGAATTTGAAACACCACGAAGGTGTCATACAAACACTCAGAAAAGTGTATATTGTAAAGCTGGCAATGAAGTGATGATATCCTATAAATACCATAGAAGGTATAAGAATAGTGGTGATTTTGGCAATTGAATTATCCCCTAAATGTCAAATATGAGACTGGATTTGTTATTTAGTAGTATAATCAAAATCCTGAAGATTTGTAGAACATACAATTTGAAAATCCACTAAGTAAGAACTATAAGTATTCAAACTCTAGTATGAGTTTGATGCACTATCTAGAAGATATTGAATATTGTAACTTATTTATCCCCATAATCCTCTGAAAGGATTTATTATCATGAAGGATAACTTTTATTTGTTTTGCACAACTAATAAGTGGTCATTTATGCATGAAGCATATTGCTCTTGTTTACTCTATTATAATTCATAGAAGAATTATTAGCCAGCTTTTTAAAAGATATAGTATTGTGGTACTGCATACCATTAATTAAGCACACATTTATGAGAAGTGTGATTTGAACAATAAAGTTCAAAGGATGGCTTTATGAGGGGGAGCAATTTGAGTAAATCTACCTTGAAGGTAATTAAAACCACTAGAATTACAAAGATCATGTAGATCATATTTGCAAAAACATTGAAATTTATGCATGGATCATGAAGATAAATATCTATTCATGAAGAATATAATATCCTAAAGAATACATGACCAAGAAGGTTAAATGTTGTACTCTTTTTTTCTATGTGAGTTTTTACTCGAAGGTTTCTCACGCAAAGTTTTTAATGAGACAACATATGTAATGCAATTAACGAATGCGATGTACTCTTTTCTCTAAGAACCGTTTTTTCCCACTGGATTTTCGGATGGATTTTTAATGAGGCATGTGCATATCGTGGTAATCGCCTAAAGGAGAGTGTTGTAAAACATACGGACTCTATCCTAGAACAAAAGGAGAAGGAGAAATCCTAATCCTAATCCGTTTGTATGTGGACTTTCACCAAAACTCTTAGACCTTGACAGGGTTATATATACGTGGGAGCTCTATATTGTAGTCACTAATATTCAGAGAAAAAAAGAATAGTCTCCTTTCATCTGCTGTGTTGATCATGAGAGACGGAGAGGAGAAGGTCCTAACCGCTGGCAATATATTTTATAACAGTATATACATATATTTGGGCTGTTGACCGTCGGAAATTAGGTTCAATGCTACACAGAACATTTTTAGTTGGGGAGGCGGTTTTTGCATTTGCATAAAAGTACTTTTAGATATAATCGTCCATAGCAATCGACTTGTATTACGACACGTGAGTTTTAACGTGCGTGCATTTTATATGATTCAAACATGTTACCTCCGTGCCTTGCATGACTCCTCCGTGATGTAAAAAATGTTGTGCGCGTCGACGCTGAAACCAAAAATACACTACCCAGGTCAGGGCCAGTTTGGATGCCAAATTTTTTGGCAAAACGCTACTATAGCGTTTTCGTTGTTATTTAGCAATTAGTGTCCAATCATAGTCTAATTAGGTTTAAAAGATTCGTCTCGTGGATTTCGTCTAAACTGTGTAATTAGTTTTATTTTTTATTTATATTTAATGCTTCATGCATACGTCAAAGATTCGATGTGACGAAGAATCTTGAAAAATTTGGTATTTTGGGTGCAATTAAACAGGGCCTCGTTTACTTTCCAAGATGCTGAAAGAATAAAAAAAATATTTTTTTCAACCGGCCGTTGGTCCTGGCTGTTCCGCAGGCTGAGAAGCACACGGACGCGCAGAATAGTCGAGAAGGAAGGAGTTGGTACTGTATGATGTGGGTCCACCTAGCAGAAGCATCGACGCCGTGGCCAGTCTTACTAGCACGTGAAACAGTCACTCGTGATTGAGATAGTATGATATTCTTTTGTATTAATTTTCACAATCTTTTGTTGAATATTAGTCCCCTAAACAAACTCAAATGCAAACCTGTTGGACTAAAAAGTTTTTTTTTATTTTGTGGAGCACTACAACTTTTGTATAGGGCATATCACCACCTGAGGTCATTTAAAAATTCAAAAATTTCAATTTGAAATATAACATTATATTTGGCCAAATCAATAAGTAGAAATTTTCGATCTCATTGAGATATACAATTTTAATATAAAGTTTTTCCTTGTTTTGAAAAATTATGAATTTTTGTGGAGCACTATTTTCTACGGGCTGTCTATATGTTCTAGTAATGAATGTCACTGCAAGAGCAAAAATAATTATGATATACAACTAATTGTCCGGCCCACTGCCTTTGCATATTGTGGGACCTTCGATAAGATTTTGATGTTGGAGACTAAAATGGACCTACCACCTAAAACACTCTTGGTGCCTTCATAGATTAGATATATAGAAGATTAATGCCTTGCTCATTAGACCTTGTTTAATAGAGTTCCAGCTCCAAAAAATGATTTTTGTTCTATACCAACACAAAATATATACGAGTGCCTTTAAAATGATTTTCCACTAAGCTCTAGCTTCCAGAGAGACGCTTGCTGATATAATTTTCTCTGTCCTTCCAAGCGCCTTCACAAGGGCCTACGCACTGGACATGGCCTAATGTGCTTTTCTTACCTACATCATGATCTTCCTGTGAATGTAGGCATTGTTAGGATCCGACCAACTAAAGTTTACTACCGCTATCCTCAAATGTATGGAAATTTGAGTAATCCTAAGTCAAGCTGTCAAAAGTTTGACCAACTTCAAAAATTTATTTAATATTTGTGACAATAAATGAGCATAAGCAGAAAAATTATGAAATATATTTTCACAATCCTTCTCTTTGATGACGTAGATATTGAGACTTTTCTCTATAAAATTTAGTCAAATTTATTGAGATTGCCTGGGCTTGAAGTTGCGCCTTCTCAGTCTCATTCAGGACGAGGGGCAGCTGGCTTTCAGTTGGTTGTAGCCGGCTTATCAAGCCAAACATCAAACGGACCCTCAACTAATTTTTAGCACTACTATTAGGCCCCTTTGGCAGAGCTCCCTGAGTTAATTCTCTGCTGAATCTAGAATGAGCTGTCCTAAACAGTTTTTTCAGAGAGAAGTGATTCTCTGCTGATTCTATGAAGTAGTTCTCTAAAATAAACTAAGAGACTGGGAGCTAGAAAAAAGTAGCTTCTTCTGATTCTGTGAAGTGATTCTCCATTGCGATGTTGAGAGTTTATGCTTAAGAATCAAAGAGAATCACTTTCAAACATAGAATCACTTCTATCAGAGAATCAGCTTACTTAATTAGAGAATCAAAATCAGATTATGCTCTACCAAACTGGCCCTAGTTTGATGGGATCCAAATAGAGTTAATAATATAACTTTCTAAGTCCCCATGTAATTGATATTCTTGTATGCATAACCCTAATGAAGCTTAGCACGTAGCCTTATAAACTGTTTCGCTCATTTTTTCCTGCTTGCACTACTACAAAATTGATTTTAAAAGATAGCTTGTTTTATTAATAGAGGCAGACAAAAGATGTGCTTGCCTCCCAAAATACCTGATGATATTAAGAGACAGACATTTTATTTTAGGTGACAACATAAAAATACCCATCTCTATAAATCTATTTATTACTCTAAAAATAAGACCTATTTTCAAAGACGGGCCTCCTAAAAGGCCCACCACTGTTAATAAAGCGAAGGCCCGTAGTTGGCCCACTAACCAAACCTTAGCCTTTTTGAAAGAGCATGGCTTTGTTCGGCCTTATTAACCAAACCTTAGCCATTGGCCACGACTTTATTTGCGTCACTTTTCTAAGGAAAAAGTCCAATTTCTCTCGACTACCATGATAGTTCAATTTTGTTCCTTGAACTATAAAATCAGTTTTTAACTCCGCTTAATTATTAAATCTGTTTGTTCTTACATATTTGTGGTTTTGCTGATTTAGAGCCATGTTAGAGGAGTTAAATTTTGATATGTTATGATACAGAGACAAACCACAAATTATACAATTAAAAATTTACTTGCACTAGTTAGTTGTACGGGAGTGTTGCCTGAAATTATAAAAGTCAGACACCTGAAATATAGGAGAAGTGCTATGATAAGCATTAGATCTTGTTGCGCAGTCATGTAGAAGATTTGTGGCTTAAAGATTTAGTAAAAAATTACACAATCTATTCCATTCTGTGCACTTTGGAATCAAACTCCATACCACGTTTGCGGATTGTTGTGTAGTCACTGTAAGAAAAATTGACCATTGGCCCATTTAGTTTGGATTTTGGTATTTCGTGAGCAACGAGATCAAATTGGACTGTGTATCTCAGGTTGTTGAGTTTCTTGAGGTAGAACCTACTCACCCGGGTTCAAGTCCCCGACTTGACATGGGTGCTTGTATTTTCCTAGATTTATTTCAGGATTAAACGGCGTTTTTCTTTCAGTGGAAAGCGACGTGCCCCTCGACAGCGAGGCACCTGTGGTGACTTCGTTAATCTCGAGATTTGCTGCTCCAACTCAGTTCTTCTCGAAGGTGCTCATAGGGGTACGGTGCGCATGCGTGCATTCATAGGGATAAGTGTGCGCTCGTGTATGTAAGCGTCTGCGTGTGTAACTGAGTCTCGCAAAGTTGTTTTTAGAAGGCTCACCACTAAAAATCAATTTTAGCCTCGCCTATATTTTTATAAGTGGATGGAAAGTCCAACCACCTCTAAAATGGCATTTCTAGAGGCAGTTCGGCTTGCCAACCTGTTGTGGAAGGAGTTATTTTTATAGAGATGGTTGAATTTCCGGCCATCTCTTGAAATAGATTTCTAGAGGCGGTTGGCAAATTGACCCGCTCTAAAAGTAATTGGAGTACAGTAAAACTCATAACTTTTGCAAGTAAGATTGGATGAAGACAAAACTTTAAAGTCACGCAATAAAAGAGAGTTTTTTTTTGTGGGGGGCTATCCCTCTTTCATAACCGTTCGATCTTTACGCCGTGTCATATGAGCCTTTTATCGTCCAAGATCTTACTCTCCCTCATAAATAACCGTTAGATCTGGATGCCGTGTCATATGAGCCTTCAGTCATCTGAGATCTTACATCATGTAATGTGTCCTAAAAAAACATCCCAACCCCGTCTCGGTCACGTGTCATCACACTTAGCCCCACGCCCACGAAACTCAAGTCCGGAGGACATGGAATTCCTGTTTTTTTCTCGCGTCAAGCTGTCCGGTTTTGCTTTCCATGTAAATGTAAACACATGCCGTGTATAATAAACATAAAATAAAAATCCTAACAAGACTCGAACACGAACACGTACAGGACGTCGCGGTAGAGTATATTAACTCCCTCAAAACTTGCCAGCCCACGTGTAGCAACTTAACCGAGTGGCGTAATCCAAAAGTTGAATAGACTATTACATGAGACCAATAAGTGGCAAGTTGGCTTGGTCACGTAAAAAAAAGTTGTGTTTACTAATGCTGAGGTATACTGTAGCATGATAATACATAATGCATATCCATATAGATTTCACTTGTTGCGGACATATTTTTCCAATAATATATATTATATAATTTTAAAGACCAAATCGTTTCTTTCGATATACTTTTTTTACTTCTCAAGGGTACCCTCACGTCCAGTGTCTTGTATGTGACTCAGTACTCATAATGCGTGCTTATACGAGTTAGAACAAATCAATAACTCGTGTTCGTGTCCAGCAAAGGTACGAAGTCTGACTCTAACATGTATTCCGTTGCAACGGACACGTTTACTATAAATATAAATATGAAAAACAAAGTTAAAAAAGGACAAAAATATAGTCCTTCTAACCATTAGCGTTTCCTAAAGAAGGAGCATTCATACTTCACACCACTATTGCATTTCTAATTCGAAACAAAACAATCAATCATATGAGCTTTCTTCAGTTCATGGATCAAACCGTAAACTGAGATCTTGAGGGGTTTGTTATCTATATTGGTAGTATAAATCAATATACTCCCAAGCTATATGCATGTATCGGTGCAATTCTCAGAGGGACACAACATGGAAAGTCGAGATAGATCTCCCTCATAATCGTCTATGGATAAACTAATCCTTAACAAGTGGGCAAACAAACTCCTAGCTGACTTATGAAAGATTAGAATTACAATGTGGGGAGAAACAAGGAGAGCATTCCCTATTCTTCTTCTTTTAATAACTTTGTTTCTCCCATTGCAACGCATTGAACTTTATATAGTTGGTGATTTTTTTCGTTCGAATTCATTTAGTTCACCAAAATTCTGTTTAAAGTTTTCTGATTTTGAAATTCAGTTGTTTTTAATCTATACTATAAAGGAGCGAACGAATTGGAAATCCATTGTCACCTAAAAAATTTTCTACCCACCTTAGATAGACAGGTAGACCCACGCGAGAGGGATGCCAGGAACATATGAAATACGCGTGTTTCATGCACAAACGAGTGCCTCCGCCGAACTTTTTATCACCCAGGAGACTTGTTACCCGCCTGCATGTACCTGCCTGACGTTAACGCGCGCGCCGCCCCTCTATCTCCATCCTGTCGCCCCTCCCTCCCTACGATTGCCGCCGCCCAAAGCGCCCGCCCCCGCAACTGCCGCATCCGCACCCTTCTTCCCTACGTCCGCTCCCTGACGTTGTTGCACGCTCGCCTCCCTCCACTCGCCCTATAGGCTAGAGCCCCCGCAACTGCCACTTCCGCACCCTTCTTCCTTGCGTCCACTCCCCGACTCTGTTGAGGAGATCCTCCTATGCCTCCCGCCGGTCTCCTCCCCTGGAAGGCTGGAACCGATCTCCTCCAGTTCCACGCGATCTTCGGCCCCTCAGCGCGTGCTGCCACCGATGGGCGGTGGCCACAGGAGAGCAAGGGAATCATTGCAACAACAGAAGCGGATCGTTGGTGGTCATTGCCTCATGGGCTCCTTCCTGTCCTGCTCCACCTAGATCCGGCGGCGGAGTTGGCAGGCTCTGGTGTGTCGACTACTCCTGAAGCGTCATCACCGAGGACCTCTTTGCCGACCACCCATCGCTCAGCTTCGTCCGGCTGCCCCACCCACGTGTGTGATCGAGTGTAGGGAGGCCTGGGGTGCTCGCTCGACCAGTTCTGCTATATTGGGGTCAGCCCTGCGCTACAATTCTGATTTAATTTTATTTTTAATCGGTCAACGATGTTCTCGTGTAGCAGGGTTTGATGCCTCAACTTCTCGGATCTTGGCAGCAGAAGAAGTGACGAGATCGGTGATACCGTCTCGGGGAAGGGAGGATTGCTAGAGTCTGTGTAGGAACTGCACCAAGATTCCTTGACGAAGGGAAGATCAATTGACAATTGTGTGCGATGGCAAAGGGGCAGGTCAACGGGCTTCTTTCCCTCACTCTGTGAGGGAAGGTATGCAACCAAAATCCTCTTCTGTAGCTCAAATAATCTCGTGATGGAGGTCCGATTGTTTTTGTTCGTCGTTGTTAGCAATCCTTTTAACAGATTTGATCATTCGGCCTACCAAATGCAGCTTCGCTTTGATCTAACACTGTCTCCCATGGAATTTTGGGGGTTTTGGCGGTTGATGTGAATCTGAATACTCCCAAAGTTCAGATAGATGGGTTGCTGGTGGTTGAGATCCATAGTATAGTAGTGTTAAAATATTCTAGACGTTCATAGTTTCCTCTTGCCTCGGATATTATAGTTGTTTTTCTCCCTACTTGCTGACCAGTGATCCCCAGTAATATTACAGTAGATTTTATATTTTGTGTTTACTTCTATAACTTATTCACTTTAGAGATTTTGATATATTGTTCCATCAAGTACAGATGCTTGTTAAATCATAGAATAATTCTAATTGGAATGAATTTTTCAGGGTTCAGGAATCAGGACCATACTGATGAGAAAGTGGCATCAGCTCATATTTTGCCAGCAGCTCTTGTTAACTTGAATGTAAAATATGCCAGTATATATGCATTTGGAGCTGTCTACATCACAACACTGGGAACTGAGAATTGTTGATTTATATTATGTGGATCCTCTATTTTAATGATTATCCTGAAGCCTGTTTGACATTACAGGCCTGTAATGTGATGTCATTGGATTAAATAGTTATTTCTGAATGGTTACCTTTAGGTCTTGCCTGAACTGTATGTGGAGTTCAGATGAGATGGCATGACTCCAAATGTGCTATGCTAAGTTTTTTGGTTTCCTTGCAGCTATCCTAGCAGCAGCTCTATCAAAATTATTTGGAGTTGGTAATTCCTATTCAGAGTGTCTGCTTCCCTTAGTAGCCAATAATGTACAATGGGTTCTTCTTGTGTTATGTAGGTTGCCCTGAAGACACTTGTGGTGATCCATAGGCTTCTTTCGAAAAGTGATTCTGCATTCTGTGAAGAGTTTCTTACTGTTAGATAATCTACTGCTCCCTTGTGTGAACACACAGCAAGAGAAGGCGGCACCGAAAAGGCTCCCTACTGTGGTACTGTAGCCGCTGCAGGGGTAGGCGCCGAATGGGTCACCTGTTGCACTGTAGCCATAGCAGGGGTAGGCGCCAGAGTCAGCCCTGTTGTCTCATCTAGTCACTGTAGCAGCATGACAGCTGTACTAGGACTAGATTGATAGAGTTGTATATATAGTTTGCCACTGCAACTCAGTAAAGAGAGCAAGGCCAGTTTTGCCATCTCCTCTGCAGGGCTCCAGTCAACGCTGGTGCTTTTGCTATGTGTGTGTGCTCTGTTCTCCCTCCCTTCTTCTACCTCTAGCCATAGTGTGTGGTCGGACAACGATAGTCGTGGTCGGCAACGTTGGTGAGTGGTTGACTCACCCGTACCGGTGATCCTGTGGGCCAACAAGTGGTATCAGAGCCGCACAAGCGCCGTCGCCGGACTAACCGCTGGCGATGATGGACGGTTTGGAGATGGGCGACAACAGTGGCACTGCTGTGGCTGTCCAGCCACGATAGGAGGTCGTTGTGCGCACGATGCGGGTGGTCAGCTGCACCAGTTGGCCGACGCTGACTCGCACCAACTATGGAGAGTGGACGGTGACCATGAAGGTCAAGCTCAGAGCCTGACGGCTCTGGAATGCTGTTGACAAGGGCACCGACAACAAAGAATACGACATGTCAGCGTTGGAGGCTATCCTCGCTACTGTACCAATGGAGTACAGAGAGCAGTTGGGGGCGAAAAGCTCAGCCAAGCGGCAAGCTGTTGCTGACAGAGGAGGAGTGGGCTGCCCGGAGGAACTCCGAGGTAGCCTCCTCCAGCCGTGGCGGCGATGGCAAGCGCCGTGGCAAGGCTTCTTCGGAAAAGAAGAAGCAGGTCGACCCCAACGCCTGTGCGCGCCGTGGGAAGACGAGCCATTGGGCAAGAGAGTGCCCAAATCGCAAGCAGAAGAAGGCTGAGGCTCATCTAGCGCAAGCTGATGATGAGGATGAGGCCACTATCCTGATGGTGACGTTCTGTGCATTGCACGATGTTGAGGCCGAGGAGAAGGGAGAGGTGACGGTGGTGGAAGGAACTGGGAAGGCCCTGAAGGCTGTCAACCTCGACGAATTGCGCGCCCAAGTCCTTCTCGGACGTGTGGGCGGCAAGCAGGAGTAGCGGTGGTATATGGACTCTGGCGCCAGCAACCACATGATGGGCTCGAAGGCAGCCTTCTCTGAGCTCGACGATGATGTGACCGGTACGGTGAAGTTCGGTGACGGCTCAAGGGTGGGAATCCGAGGGCGCGGCACCATCATCTTCAGGCGCCAGAACGGCAAGCACCGCGCGCTAACGGATGTATATTATAATCCGCAGCTACGTTTAAGCATCATCAGCATTGGCCAGCTGGATGAGCGCGATAGCGAGGTACTGATCAAGGACAGAATCCTCAGGATCAGGGACTGGGAGCAACGACTTCTTGCCAAAGTGCAGAGGTCCCAAAACCGGTTGTACCTGCTTGACTTGAAGGTGGAGCAGCCGGTGTGCCTAGCGGCACAGCACAACGAGGAGCTGTGGCTGTGGCATGCCCGGTTCGGACATCTCAGCTTCGACGCGCTTGGTCGGCTGGTGAAGATGGTCCGGGGGCTGCCCCACATCGAGCACAGAGGCGAGCTGTGTGATAGTTGCCTGGCAGGGAAGCAGAGGAGGCTGCCATTCCCAAAGGCGGCCAAGTATCACGCGGCGGACGCTCTCGAGCTCGTCCATGGCGACCTTTGTGGGCCAATCATGCCAGCCACAAATGGTGGTCGGCGGTACTTCCTCCTGCTCGTGGATGATTGCAGTCGCTACATGTGGCTGTAACTCCTGACGAGCAAGGACAATGCAGCGGCGGCGATCAAGAAGTTCAAGACGCGCGCGAAGGCCAAGAGCAGCAAGAAGCTGCGTGTGCTGAGGACTGATCGCGGTGGTGAATTCACTTCGGTGGAATTTGCTACGTACTGCGTGGATCAGGGTGTGGTGCGACACCACACCGCGCCGTACTCGTCGCAGCAAAATGGCATGGTGGAGCGGCGAAACCAGACGGTGGTCGGCATGGCTCGATCCATGATGAAGGCCAAGGGAATGCCGATAGGGTTCTAGGGTGAGGCGGTGACCACGGCAGTGTTCATCCTCAACCGCGCTCCCACCAAGGCCCTAGAGGGCAAGACGCCGTTCGAGGCTTGGCATGGACGCAAGCCGAGCGTGTCCTTCCTCCAGACATTTAGCTGCATCGGCCATGTCAGTAAGATGAAGCCTGTCCTGACCAAGATGGAGGATAGGAGCACACCGATGGTGTTCCTAGGCTACGCGGAGGGTACCAACGCATACCGGCTCTACGACCCACACAGAGGCAAGGTGCTTGTCTCAAACGACGTCGTGTTCGATGAGAAGGTGGCATGGGACTAGAATAGTCTGAGCATGGGGGAAGCTGGCAGCTTCACCAGCACCTTCGTCATCAAGCATTTGGTCATCCACAGTGGTGGAGACGCTGGGGAAGAGGTGCCAAGCACTCCAGCGATAGAGCCGAGCACTCCTAGGGAGTTGCCGAGCACTCCGGGAGGGGTGCCGAATACTCCAGGAGTGGAGCCGGGAGGTCCTGCAGTGGTGTCGACCACTCCAGGATGGGTGCTAAACACTCTCGTAGCGGAGCCGAGGGGTCTTGCAGTGGTGCCGACCACTACAAGACATGTGCCGAGCACTCCGGGAGGGGTGCAGACAACTCCAGGAGTAGTGCTGAGCACTGCATCCGGGGTGCTGAGCACTCCAGGTGCTGTGCCGATCACTCCGGCGGAATAGGGAACTCCATCGATGCCGATTGAGTTTGCCTCACCTCCAAGTGATATCACTGAGTTCGTGGATGCTTTCCACGAAGGTGAGGAGGTGTGTTTCCGCAAGCTGGACGACATCGTCGGCGGCACCAGGCCCTCAGGCCTGGCGGGAAGGCTGCTCAATGATCCAGAGCTGCTTCTCATCAGTGTTGAGGAACCACCCACGTTCGCGCTGGCCGAGCACGATGGAAATTGGAGACGGGCGATGTTGGAGGAGATGAAGACGATCAAGGAAAATAAGACTTGGTAGCTCATCGATCCACCTCTAGGATGCCGTCCGATCGGCCTAAAGTGGGTGTACAAGTTCAAGTGGGACGAGCACGGCGCCATTGTCAAGCACAAGGCACGCCTTGTCGCCCGAGGCTTTGTCCAGCGCGAGGGCATCGACTTCGAGGAAGTCTTTGCGCCGGTAGCGCGCATGGAGTCTGTCCGTTTGCTACTAGCTTTGGCAGTAGCAAATGACTGGCGCGTCCATCATCTAGACGTAAAATTAGCCTTCCTCAATGGCGAGCTGGCGGAGACGGTCTTCGTCAGACAACCTCCGGGTTTCACCGTCAAGAGAGCGGAGCAAAGGGTGCTCCAACTGCACAAGGCGCTCTACGCGCTGCGGCAAGCCCTGCGAGCGTGGATCGCCAAGCTTGACGCCACACTGGGTGAGCTTGGGTTCACATGGTGCGCAATCGAGCAAGCGCTCTACACGCGGCAACGGGGGAAGGAAGAGCTTGTCGTCGGCGTGTATGTGGACGACTTGATCGTCACTAGCGCGTGTGCGGAGGACATCGATAGCTTCAAATGCGAGATGGCAGCTCATTTTTGAATGAGCGATCTCGGCGCGCTCTCCTACTACCTCGGCATCGAGGTGAGACAGGGGAAGGAGGCACTCACGCTCGGTCAGAGTGCATACGCCTCGAAGCTGTTGGAGCGGAGCGGCATGGCTGAGTGTAAGCCGTGCGTGACTCCGATGGAGGAGCGACTGAAGCTGACGAAGGCCAATACCACTGCGAAGGTAGATGCAACACTCTACTAGAGCATCATCGGTGGTCTGTGCTACTTAGTCCACACGAGGCCGGACATTGCGCTCGCCGTGAGCTACGTCAGTCGCTTCATGGAGGATCCCAGAGAGGATCACTGGGCTACAGTGAAGCGGCTACTACGCTACATCAAGGGGATGGTGGATCCGGGGATCGTCTTCCCCAAGACCGGCGAAAGTAGGCTGCAGCTCACTGTGTTCAGCGATGCGGACATGGCGGGGGACATCGACGGACGGCGGAGCACCTCTGACGTGCTCGTCTTCCTCGGGTCGGCTCCAATCTCATGGATGTCACTGAAACAGAAGGTGGTGGCGCTGTCTACGTGCAAGGCAGAGTACGTGGCGGCGGCCACAGCGGCGTGGCAAGTTGTGTGGCAGCACCGGCTGCTGGGCGAGCTGACCGGTGTGGAAGCTCATCGACCTGCACTGATGGTGGACAACTAGCCCGCCATCGTCCTCGCGAAGAATTTGGTTCTTCATGACTGGAGCAAGCACATCAACGTGAGGTTCCACTTCCTCAGGGACTGTGTCGATGGAGGGCAGATCGTCATCGAGTTCGTCGAAACTGGTCGGCAACTCGTGGATGTCCTCACCATGCCGCTCGGCCGTCTTCGGTTCACGGAGCTGAAGGAGATGATGGGCATGGAGGGGGTTCAAGGGTTAGCAGTAGGATTAGGGAAAGAATTGTTAGATAATCTACTGCTCCCTTGTGTGAACATATGGTAGGGGAAGGCGGCGCCGAAAAGGCTCCCTGCTGTGGTACTGTAGCCGATGCAGGGGCAGGCGCCGAATGGCTCACCTGCTGCACTGTAGCCACAGTAGGGACAGGCACCAGAGTCAGTCCTGCTGTCTTATCTAGTCACTGTAGCAGCATGGCAGCTGTACTAGGACTAATGGATAGAGTTGTATATATAGTTTGCCACTGCAACTCAGTAAAGAGAGTGAGTTCAGTTTTGCCATCTCCTCTGCAGAGCTCCGGCCAACGCTGGTGCTTGTGTTGTGTGTGTGTGCTCTGTTCTTCCTCCCTTCTTCTACCTCTAGCCATAGTGTGTGGTCGGACAACGATAGTCATGGTCGGCAACATTGGTGAGTGGTCGACTCACCCGTGCCGGTGATCTTGTGGGCCAATACTTACATTTACATTTTATACAAGGTGTGTAAGTTTTTAAGTTGTCATACTTCAAAGATTATTCCAGCCAATTGGTCTGTATTTTTTTTCTGCTTATTTTATATTAGATTTACAGTCACAATAATCATATTGTTTTTGGTCATTTTCTGTTTTTAAAATGCCTACATGTGGTTGTCAAGTCTAACACAAGGTCAACATCTGGAACGGTTTTATTTTTTTACCTTTTTTCGACTATGGGAAGTGTGCGTTGAATTGTAGTTCCTAAAGAAAAACGTTGTGATGATTGGTTGGCTTAGGTTTTAGAGTGGAAGTATTGTCTGTGATTTCCTTGTCGAAATAAATAGCAGCCTGGACATTTTATCTGCTGAATTTGAATTGTTCTGTATTGTCTGAAAAGAACCTATACGAGGCTCAATTTGTATGAGTAAATGAATGACCCAACATTTTCTACATTTTTAATCTATTGTATGTATTGCACAATGCAGGAATACTCCCATCTTGCCACGAGGATCACCATTGGTCATGCAGCTGCACTATAAAGTAGACAAGTGCGGGCAACCTGTGGGGCAGGCTGTGGCGTTCAGGCTAAACCGGAAGGAATCCAATAAAAAATGCGAGCAGTTCAATTAACAAGAAGCCCACATGCAGGTCACCAAGGAATGAAGAGAATTAGTACCGGCGAAAGAATGAAGAGAATAAGTATTGGCGAAGGTTACAAGAACAGTCTAATCAGAAACTCTGAAGGTTGATCTTGCTTACCTTCTTCGTAGTTGGCCAAAGGATACCAATGCAACAGAAATCAAGAACCTGACCAGACAGAAGAGAATAATTCAAGAGGTTGGAGGGCTCCCAACTCCTGTCATAATTGGCGGCAAGTTAGTGTTGTAATTGTTTTTCAATCAAATTCATCTCGACAGAAACATATAAGGTATAGAGAAGATGAACCATAGGAGTTGGCATTTTTTTTTTTGTGTATAGAGAGTTACTGAGTTGGTTGTCTGCTAGACTGCTATTGGGAAGATGTCTAATGTGGACGGGTCTGTAAATTAAGTGACTCTACACATCAAAAGCATACTGTTTACACTGAAATGCCATGTTATCTCCATGAGGTACGAATGGACACCGATGAAGATAGCAATTTGTTAATCCAATGAGGTGCCAAAGCAATAATTAAGACTGTCATGTAGAGCAACATTGAAGTGGTGGATAGCAATGGATTAATCCAATGAAGTTCTCGAGATGAAGCAAATGCTTTGTACACTTAAAAGTGTACTCCTTTTTATCTGAGCAATATGTTGTAACCTGAAAGCATGCATGCTTCCAGTCGGTTGCAATTAAATCAGACTGAATAGGATGACTGTGACTATCTTATCATTTGAGTACACATCTCCTACTGTGACTATATAATCTTGGAATTTGGATTTGTCAAAGTCTGTCCATGAATAATTTGATGGTAAAATTGATAATTAGTGAAACTAATATAATAGGATGTCTTGTGTCCTAGCTATAAACACGTGTCGCACATGCATTGCCACTAGTTTTTCAAATGACCTCGAATGGAGACTCCTAAAAATATGCATGGTAAGGGCACGATGATTGACTCCTGACTAAGCACAAGCTCATGCAAGTAACCAGTTCATTGACATATCATATTGACACCATCTCAGACAGTCTCTCATCGAGACTTTTATTAGACACAAACACAACACAGTACAATGACGTAGACACTTGAACATACTAGTCACTCCAGCAGCGCACAACGACAGAGGTGGACCATTAGCATGAATGATGACAACCCTCTGACAGAGGTGGACTTAATTATTGCAAGAAACAGGAGGCCTGAATGAAATCAGACGACGAGCAGCTGGCTGCGGGCTGTTCAGAGCGGATGCACGTAGACACCAATAGCATCCAGGAACTTGCCGCTGCGCCCGAAGAAGCTAGCCACACCACTGTTGCCCTGCACAGGGACACTGAATAAGGTCCCGGTCTCCTGACCGAAAGGACCGTACGTCTTCACGTTGGTGACAAGCTTAATTGAGTTTATGACATTGACTACTCCCACATACATGGCGAAAGTTCCAAAAACTTCCTTCACGAACTCAGAGTCTGAGAGCTCGGTCTGCGTGAAGAGGAGACTAGTCAGTGTTTATTCCTGGGAGATCTGCAAATCTACATCTACTGGGTAGCTTACCGTATTAGGATTTTCACCAGGACCGCCCCGTGACCTGCAGTGTGCGTCTGACCAGCTTGATCAACATAAGAAAACGCAATGGAATCAACAACCGAACCGCTGCTAATTGTGATGCTCTCCAGGCACTTTGGTGGCTCTGTGATGTCTTGAGCAGACCCTCCGTTTCCACCCCATGGACCAATCTTTGTGGCAACAATAATGCTCTGCACGAATCAATTAAATAAATGTATTTATTTGTCTCTTGTGGTAAATAATTTTTTATCAATACTATTAGCAAAGCTCATCAAAGATATATATGTCGATTGATTCTAGGTCGTACCCTTGATCCCTTGAGCAGTGGACAGAATCCTTGCATCGTAAGCTCTATAATGTTCCCCTCCGCAGTTCTTTCGTGCACCCTTTTCTTGATGACACCGGTTGCCATAGCAAAGCGTCCAGTTCCCCCAACGATAGCCCATTCACCTCCCTCTCAACTGGTACTCCCATCACCTGAAGTGTCAGTCACGTAAACCTGCGCTATTCAACCTCATATTCAGTGTATATTAGAAGATTAACATCTCAATGAAAATGCAGCTTGATACATGCGCATTGGTATACATGTATATTATACTACTCGCTTCGGTTTATAAGCCCAGGTATATCAAGAGACAAACTTTATAATCAAGAGATCGTTAGATTTGTAATCAAACATACTATCCAATAATCATAAAAATATAATATAAAATAAATGAATCATCAAAGTGTAATTTCGATTCAAACACCATGCATGCCCGCATGCCATATCACACCACATCAGAGTATATATATGTTATGGACCAGATTGACCAGACGTACCCTTCATCCTCGAACACTAGGCTGAAGGAGTTATGCCAGTCACCGGCATTGACATGCAGGCCCTGGGTACGCGCAATGACTTCAGCGGAACCTGAGAGGCTATCACGAATAACCCAGTTGTTAACGGCCAATGTGCCAAACTGGTGTCTCACTATGGTTTCCACCTGGTTGGCGTTAGGGCCTTTGTACGTGTGGTACAGGTACAGGCCACTGAAGTTGAACTCATTGCCCTGTGTGGCTGCATATGAAGGGGTGACTTGGAGGATGCAAGGAGTGGTGGTGGCCATGGGAGAAAGAAGAAGGTGCTGGCTGATGGACAGATCGATACACACAGTACCACTGCTTAGCCAAAGTTTGTGCTGCGTCAACTGATGTGAGAAACAAAGGCCACGGCGCGGCTATTTTTAGGGTCAAGGCCAACACTCAGTGTAGCGGAAGTCCAAGCTGTCCAACTCCTCTCTTCATTTTCACAAACAACGGCTCACACTGATACAGGCCTTGTTTAGTTTCTCCCTTAAAAGTTTACACCCTATCCCATTGAATGTTTAGACACATGCATAGAGTATTAAATATAGACTAAAAAAATAACTAACTATACAGATTGCGACTACTTTGTGAGACGAATCTTTTAAGCCTAATTAGTCCATGATTTGACAATGAAGTGCTACAGCAACACATGTGCTAATGACAGATTAATTAGGCTTAATAAATTTGTCTCGCGGTTTGTTGACGGATTCTATAATTTATTTTTTTATTAGTATCCGAACACCCCATACAACATCCTCATGTGACACCCGATGTGACACCACTAAACTTTACACCCTGAAACTAAACAAGACCAAAGTAAAAACTTCAGCACGTAGATAGTCACTGACAGGTGGGTCTCATTGCAATGAGACATTGCTGTCCGTGTCTCGCTGCAGAGAAGACAACTACTCCCTCCGTCAAAAGTCTAAACCGTCGTGCACACAGTGACCAAGGAGGACTTCAAGCGTCTCCATTTTCATTTAGGGCCCGTTCGGTTAGGCATTCCTGGCCTGGAACGGCCACGAACATTTTCAGCCCAGTACAAAGTATGGAATGGTTGTAGGTCCGGAACAGTTCCAGGCCATTCCGGGCTGGAAACGAACGGGCCCTTAATAATCACCATGCATGCTCCCGTTATTCCTCAGCGTTTGTTCGTTTTCCCGTGTAAACAGATGATAACACCGTTGCATGTGGAGGCTCCTAAATGGCTAACGGACTCAACGAGAGGGCAGCCATGCATTAATTCAGCCAGGGATACGAGGAGTTGTGAGCACCTGAAACCAAGCAAAATAGAAGAGACAAGCTTGGACTTTGGATGAGAGCAAAATCGGAGTACAAAGTAGGCACATCCTTCCTATCATCAATAGTAGTAGCAGGGCTGCAGGGCCTCGTCTGTTCAAATACACCTTAAAATCGTTTATCTTGTTGCGCAGTCATGTACATGTAGATGATTTGTGGTTTGAATAATTATTCAAGAATTACGTAATCTATTCCATTGCATGCACTTTGGAATCGAACTCCATACTGCGTTTATAGATTGTTGTGCAGTCACCTAGACAACTTGTCGCTCGAAGACTTATTTAAGGATCATGTCATTTGTTCCATTACACATTGGAAGCATGCTTCGTACCATGGCTGAAATCGGGTGGTTCTAACTCGTATGGGCATAGGTCACAAGTACATATCACAAACGGGAAAATTAAAGGAGGTGCGCGAGGGTATTTTAGAAAGTAATAAACGTGACGTATAGCAGAATCACTATTAACTTTAGTATTATTAGGTACGAATATATAGATTAAAATAAAAGGTATGAGTTTGGTTAATACAAAGTACACTAGCGCCCCCTTGCATTGTTTGGTAGTGATAACAGATCCCTCCTCCATGTGCAATTTCGATCTTCCTCCCATCCCATATATACCCTCGCGATTTTCTTGGCATAGAGAGTAGTTTCCAAAATTCCTTATTAGCATCCAAACTCTCCATATTTTGTGCCCAAAATATTGCCATTCGGTCTCATTGGTTGCTCCCATTAATATTGCCCTAGTTCATCAACCCGTGCAACGGTCTCATTGGTTGTTCTGCACTCGTTCATCAACCCGTGCTCTCGCACGGGTTAGAATCTTAGGAGACACTAACTAATAAAAATTACTTATATTAAATATTTTTCCTCTTCACTAATGTTCTAAAGCAATAGCTATAACAGGTATTCAGTTTTGATAATCTATCAATAATTGATTTTTATGTATTTTTCATCCATACCCATTGTTTTTTATTTACATAGCACATCTATTTATATACATTTAGTTGAACCATTTATCTAAACTATGATGGCTTTAGCCATAGTCTATATTTTGATGACAAGAACCTAAATTTTGATTCTTTTTTCCCAAATTTTGAGCTTACTAATTACTTAGATACAACGATTATTATTTACAATGGTGATTATCACTACTACACTCGCACCTTTCACAGCCACATCGTAACGCACATCGCAATCCAATTTCGGCCTCGGTAGTAAGCTGTCGGCAGTGATACTCATAGCCATCACCGTCGCTATCTAAGACCGACTGGGGTGTACACTACCCCGCCGTATTGGCTTATCATCCGTCCGTGATAAGGTCCTCACTTCCATCGCATTGGAGCATGACCCGCGTGTGTGGGTATGCACTAACACCGCCGCATGGCTTATGATCCGTCCGTGATCAGATCCTTATTTCATCGTATTGGAGCGTGACCTGCCTGTGTCGAGGCGAACATCACCATCGCTTCAGCGTATGAACCGTCTGGTCATAGGGCATGGTCACCGTCGCGTTGCAGTATGATCTGCCCATGATGATCCTTTAGTTGGTGTCGGGTTACTAAACGATTCGACGGTGATGCACTATTGACCCCTGCCGCTTCTGATGAATTGCGGTGGTGATGGCCGTCTGCTTTACCAAAGGCGAGTGGTACGGCGGTGATGACAAAACAACCAACGGCCCTTACATTCGACGGTGGCAGAATTGCATCCGGTTTTGACAATGTCTTTACTAGATTCAGTTAGGCCTTAATAACTTACTGAACACACACCATACAGATATAATTATTACACATCATTCATCATGTCCATAACGAAAAGTACTTGTTATAATAACAATGCTCGACACTAACATAATAACTGTGTCAACTGATGAATGAACACAAGCGGTACATAGATACCGTAATAAAGGTTGTGCTCCCTACAGACTTACGTAACTAAAATGAGGTAGATATGCTCCGCTCCTTTAGATTTGCACTCCTTGATCAGCTTGGCAGCCAATGTAGTATGCATCCCCTCTTCTTCCCCCCATAGCCATTGCAGAAAAATCATTCCAAAGCACAGAGACTTCAAAACCTGCATAATGTAAAGCAGCAGAATTAATAATATTCAACATACCATTAGTTTAGTTTGCAAACCAAAATTGGACTATATATAGACTCAAAACAACTCCCTACTTGAACAAAGATATGTCCTAACAATAAAACACAACATATGCACCTTTACTGCTCTGTTGATGACTCCATGAACAAGAGAACATAAAGCAGATAGTGAGGTCCGTTCAAATAAATACTCCAGGTACTTTTAGGATAGCGAGCGACCCGGACAGAGAGGACATGAACTTTTCTGCGGCTCGTGTCATATGTCATCAGTGTTCTGTCCTCCCCAACAAGGAAAATCAAATTCCATTCTAGGTGAACTGCAATCACTCTATAGTCCGCATTGGCAGTCTCGGAACCGAGTCCAATATTGTTCAGTCCAAATAGCTACAGCGTGTTCACCGTATGCTTCAATGTCCATTTACTAGTACCATAGTCTTCAAGGATCCAGATTGAAAGGTCAGACGTATTGAAAATATCTGCAATACCTAGACACAACTGACCCTGATCTCCATGGATGAACATTGCAGGACCTAGTGGTCTAAGAATTTTCCTCCATTTATTTTCCACCATATCAGCAGCAACTATGTGCGACAACTCTAGCATGTGCATAAAACCATTAAGAAATATAGTTCCTAAAAATTTGCATACTAGGATATCATCTCCCCATTCAGATTGTTTACACATTCATGCTCTAGTTTTGGATGAGTAGATGCTGACAACTAACACCCATGCGACCTTACCCACAATTCTACCACATGGAAGTGCGAGGAGATTGTGGGATCGAACCCCAAGCGAGCTAAACCATAACAAAGGTTGCTATATGGTAGTACCACTAATTTTCTAGTCACCGGATTGCAGACAACATAGCGAAGCCCAATGCACCAGCAGAGGAAGAGGCATCTGCAGCAATCTAAGATGACTAAATCGTGAATGGGGAAGGGCAAGAAGGAAAAAGAGGGGTATTCACCGATGAAGCTGGTGAATCGACGTTTGCCTTTCCAGTTGCCATATATGAATTCGGCGACAAACTGGGGCAGCTCCTTATGGTGCTTGGATTCAGAGATGAGGCGGTACCAGGAGCGACACACACACTTATAGCTGCACAAGGTGCGGGCGGTGGGGCAGCAGAGGATAAGGACCAGGACATCGTCTATGAGGATGTCTACTTCGTATCTCTTGTTGGTGGCCTCCTCCTCCATCTTGACTAGGATGTGGTGGAGCAGGGCCGGCGATGGAAGCGGCAGTGCTGTCGCCTGAATCAGAGTAGGAGCACCCGCGGGGATGTGCTTGTGAGCTCCTTAATGATTAGATGAAAGCTTGATTCGTACTCAGACGAGATAAGAGAGGAATAAGAATAAAAAGCCAAGAAACATGGATAAGGAAAGTGCGAGACAGCATTATCTTTGCCTTTCACTACTAGAGAACAGACTTTAGAACGATGTCCCAATTTAGCATTAGCCTCGGCATTTTTTGCCGCCGGGACTAAAGGACTCTTTAGTCCCGGTTCGTAATACCAACCGGGACTAAAGGTCCCTACCTTTAGTCCCGGTTGGTAATACCAGCCGGGACTAAAGGTTTTAGTCCTGGTTTGGGTGATACCCCGGGAATAAATATTAATCTTTAGTCCCGGTTTGGCCACCTAACCGGGACTAATTATGCGGGCCTATACAACGGCTCATTTCTTCCTCCCCGAGCCCGAGCCATTCCATTCAAACTCACTGCCTCTGTTCTTCAGCTTGCTGTTGTTCTTGCTCTCTCCCCTCCATTGGTGTTGCTCTTCGATTTTGGAGGTAACAAACTTAATCCTCTTATATTTTATCAGTAGCTTATCTCATTTTGCGATGTAGATGCATGTGTAACTTTATATGTTGGACTTTATTATGATTTTATATGTCATTTTTAGCTCAAAATCACATGATGATTTGCATATATGTTTGGATAAACAAAAGTTAAATTAGTTCATCAAAATCACGCCTCGCTCGTCCTCGCTGGAGCACGCGCCATCCTCGTCCCCGGCGGCTTACGTGATCTTAGAATTTAAATTTTCCATGAAATGAAAAACTTATAAAATAGTTAGAAAATTATAGAAAATCCGTACTAGTTGAACTTGCGGACCGTGATTATCTCGGCGAGCATTTTCTCTGCCGAGCGGTAACGGACGTCAAGGAGGAGCTTTGATTCTACGAGGGAGAGCGGCAACGGTCGTGGAAGACCGTGTTCCCCTCCTCGTAGAATCGGAGCTCTTCCTTGGCCAAGTACGGTGCCGTCCGGTGGAGAAATGCTCGCTGAGATGATCACGTAAGCAAGGTCAACTAGTACGGATGGTTATTTATTGAAACATGTTTTTGAGGTATGTGATTTCTATGTCATTTTTAGCTCAAAATCACATGATGATTTGCATATATGTTTGGATAAACAAAAGTTAAATTAGTTCATCAAAATCACGCCTCGCTCGTCCTCGCTGGAGCACGCGCCATCCTCGTCCTCGGCGGCTTACGTGATCTTAGAATTAATTTTTCCATGAAATGAAAAACTTAGAAAATAGTTAGAAAATTGTAGAAAATCCGTACTAGTTGAACTTGCGGACCGTGATCATCTCGGCGAGCATTTTCTCTGCCGAGCGGTAACGGACGTCAAGGAGGAGCTTTGATTCTACGAGGGAGAGCGACAACGGTCGTGGAAGACCGTGTTCCCTTCCTCGTAGAATCGGAGCTCTTCCTTGGCCAAGTACGGTGCCGTCCGGTGGAGAAATGCTCGCGGAGATGATCACGTAAGCAATGTCAACTAGTACGGATGGTTATTTATTGAAACATATTTTTGAGTTATGTGATTTCTATGTCATTTTTAGCTCAAAATCACATGATGATTTACAATAGTAAAATCAATTGATAGTTTGGTATTTTACTATTATACATAGTACATATTTCATGGTTTAGTTAGATAAATAAATAATTTTAGTTTTGTTTAAATATATTATTTTAGAAAATGTGAAATTTACAGTAGTTTGCAAAAATAAGTATAGAAAGTAGATGACAATCTGTATAGGGATCCTCGGCCTCTCGTTCGGTTGTGAAACGACTGAGGCCAGAACTCCCTCTCATTATCTGTGGCAAGTGTAAGCAGAAGATTGTGATGGAGTACCGAGTCAAGAGACAGGGACCCAAACAGGGTTGTGTTTTTTACCAGTGGCCAGATTGCGATGTGAGTTTCTTAAGCATTTGATTATTATGGCTAATTGACCTGCTTTTCTTGAATATTTTTGACTAAATATTTTTTGGCTTTAATTTCAGTGGGAGGGCAATGGATGCGATGGTTGGTACTGGGAGGAAGATTATGCTACATACGTGTAGAATTAATTTTAACTGATGAGGCAAAGGAGCCAAAGAGGAGAAGCTTATTGATATTCAACGTAAGAATGATTTGTCTGCATTTTAGTTAAATCGATCACGAAATAATTATGTTACTGAAGTGCATTGTAGTTTTAGTTTGTTTAGTGATAGTTGGGATTGCTTACGTTGTAGCCAGGCTTAGTTAATTAATCAACCGTGTGTGTGTCATCTATGTTGTGTAATAAAATACTTAATTATGTTCAAGGTTTTCATAATTTGTCGTGTAATACAGATTATGTCACGCCATTGGATGTACAATGTCGATCGCCGCTCCCAAGACTTTATTGAGGGCTTGCACTATTTCTTAGGTGTGGCCGAGGCAAATAAGCGGGATGGTTTCATGTGCTGTCCATGTGCCCTATGTAAGAATTTAAAGGAATATTCAAGCTCAATGAGTCTTCATTCACATTTGCTTAAGTCAGGTTTCATGTCAAACTATATATGTTGGACTAAGCATGGAGAAAGCGGGGTCATGATGGTAGAAGGTGAAGGAGAAGATTTAGACATTGATGACATTATTGCTCAGTATGGTGCCTTTGATGATACTACAATGGGGGGAGATGAAGAAGAGGTAGCGGTAGAAGATGATCTCGGTGATGCTCTTGGCGATGCCATTCGTGATGCACAACAAGAATGGGAAAGTGAAAAAGAGAAAGTTAAGTTCGAGCGCATGCTTGAGGATCATAGGAAGTTGCTATACCCAACGGCCGAAGAGGGGCAAAAAAAGCTGGGTACAACACTGGAATTGCTACAGTAGAAGGCAAAGAATGGTGTATCCGACAAGGCATTTGGGAATTTATTGAACCTCATAAAGAAGATGCTTTCGAAGCCAAATGAATTGCCCACCACTACGTACGAAGCAAAAAAGGTTGTCTGCCCTTTGGGATTAAAAATCCAGAAGATACATGCATGTCCTAATGACTGCATCCTCTACCATGGCAATGAATACGAGAATTTGGATGAATGTCCGGTATGTAAAGCATCGCGGTATAAGATCAGGCATGATGATCCTGGTGACGTCGAGGGTGAGCAACGTCCTAGAAAGAAAATCCCTGCCAAGGTTATGTGGTATGCTCCTATAATACCACGCTTAAAATGTTTGTTCAGAAATAAAGACCATGCAAAGTTGTTGCGGTGGTATAAAGAAGACCGTAAGGTAGACAATATGCTGAGACACCCAGCTGATGGGTCCCAGTGGAGAGCGATAGACAGGGAATTTCCAGAGTTTGCAAATGAGGCTAGAAACTTAAGGTTCGCCTTAAGTACAGATGGTATGAATCCGTTTGGAGAGCAGAGCACTAGTCATAGCACTTGGCCAGTTACTCTATGTATCTACAACCTTCCACCATGGTTATGCATGAAGCGGAAGTTCATTATGATGCCGATCCTCATCCAAGGTCCGAGGCAACCTGGCAACGATATTGATGTCTATCTGAAGCCATTAGTTGAAGAACTTCTAGTTTTATGGAACAAACCAGGTGTATGTGTCTGGGATGAGTACAAACAAGAACACTTAAGTCCTGCTAGCTACACGCTTAGCAAAGAAGAGATGGACAGCATGTTCGAATGTCTAAGCAGCGTCAAGGTCCCATCGGGATTCTCCTCCAATATAAAGGGTATAATAAATGTGCCAGATAAGAAATTCCTAAACTTAAAGTCCCACGACTGCCACGTGCTTATGACGCAATTGCTTCCAGTTGCTTTAAGAGGAATTCTACCTCCACATGTACGTCTAGCCACCGTGAAGCTATGTGCATTCCTCAATGCAATTTCTCAGAAGGCAATCAATCCAGTGGAACTAGCTACTCTACAGAATGATGTGGTTCAATGTCTTGTCAGCTTTGAGTTGGTGTTCCCTCCATCCTTCTTTAATATCATAACACACCTCCTAGTTCATTTGGTGAAGGAGATTAGTATTCTTGGACCTGTGTTCTTACATAACATGTTCCCCTTCGAGAGGTTTATGGGAGTCTTGAAGAAATATGTGAAAGTCCGTTCTAAGCCTGAAGGAAGCATCGCCCAGGGCTATGGAATAGAGGAGGTCATTGAGTTCTGTGTTGACTTTATTCCTGACCTTGCCCCGATTGGCGTTCCCGAATCACGACACGAGGGGAGACTCAGTGGTAAAGGAACTTTAGGGAAGAAAACATATATCGGCATGGAAGATGATTATTTCAATAAAGCACACTACATAGTTCTTCAGAACTCGTCATTGGTGCATCCGTACATCGAGATACATAAGGAGTTCTTACGATCCAAGTTTCCAGGGAAGACTGAAGCTTGGATTAGGCGTCAGCACATGGAAAGTTTCAGTGGTTGGTTGCGAAAAGAATGTCAAGGCGATGACAATATTGATGAGCAACTGTATTTGTTGGCTAGGCAGCCATCATGGCATATCCTCATGTACCAAGGGTACGAGATAAGTGGGAATACATTTTACACAGTTGCCCAAGATAAAAGGAGCACCAATCAAAATAGTGGTGTTCGCATAGACGGCACAGATCCAAATGGGAATATACAAACATATTATGGCCGCATAGAAGAGATATGAGAACTAGACTACGCACCTAATTTTAAAATCCCTTTGTTCCGGTGCCAATGGGTGAAGCTGACCGGAGGAGGGGTAACAGTCGACAAAGAGTATGGAATGACAACAGTGGACCTCAACAATATTGGGTACAAAGAGGAACCATTCGTCCTTGCTGCCGATGTGAGTCAGGTGTTCTATGTGAAAGACATGTCTACAAAATCAAAGAGAGGAAAAAACGAAGACATCAACTCAATGATCAATGAGCCAAAGCGCCACATAATTCTTTCTGGGAAAATAAATATAGTGGGAATTGAAGACAAGTCAGACATGTCAGAAGATTATGAAAGAAATGTCCGAATTCCACCCTTCATAGTGAAGAAAGATCCAAGCATCATGTTAAATGATGAAGATACTCCATGGTTACGACAAGATCATAACCAAGGGTCATACGTCAAGAAGAAATTCACTGTTGTGCCCCCATGATACAACGATGCATGTTTAATATATTATGTTTTAGAGACGGATATTATGTAATATGTTATGACTTCACAATTGTAGATCTTGCTGAGATGATCAAACTTGGTATTCAGAGTTTTTTCATCTGAGGTCATTTAGTGTCTCATTTGAGCAAGTTTGACCAAGTCAAATTTGGTCAAATGAAAAAACAACACTTTGACTCTAGTATTATGAACTCTAAATGACTTCAAATTGAAAAGTTTTGAATACCAAGTTTGTTAAACTCAAAAAGATCTACAATTGTTGTTTTGGTCAACTTTCCATTTGAGAAAGTTTGGACGGTTCAAATTTGTGATTTTTAAATTTCGACGCCTACAAACTAGTTTTTGGAACCCTAGATTGTCTCAAATTGAAAAGTTTTGAGTACCAAGTTTGTTAAGCTCATCAATATATACAATCCTTATATAGGCCATTTTTTCACTAGAACAAAAAATACTACATTTTTTTTATTTTTATAGGTTCAACAAAAATTTCCTGTCAATTTTGGTCTCCGCATCCCGTCTCCGCCGCCGCACCCGACCCCACCCTCCGTCGCCGACGCTTCCCGCGCGCCCACCGTACCCTCCGTCGAACTCTCGTCTGCTGCTCTCGATCGGCCATGTTTTTTAGATTTTTTTTATAAAGTCTCGGCCGTATGTTAGATTAAAATGTATTAAATTTTAATTGGTAGTTTATTGTTAGTTTTTTAGTTATTTTTTAGATAGTTTTTGATATATGTTAGATTTAAATGTATTAAAATTTAATTAGTATTTTATTTAGATAGTTTTTTTAGATAGTTTTTTATTATAGTTTTTGATATATGTTTGATTAAAATGTATTATCTATTACTAGTTTATCTAATTTCATGTTAGATTTATTTAATTGGATTTAGTAATTATATATTCTATCTCTCTCTATATATCTACAGAGAGATTCTATATGTATACATATGTACTTAATTATTTCTATATGTATATATACATGTACTTATTTTCATGTGTTGAGAGAGAGAGAAAATTATATCTAGAGAGACATTCTATGTGTTATCACATGCATATCTAGAGATATAGACATATGCACTTATTTCTATGTGTTGAGAGAGAGAAAATATATTGTATCATTCTATGTGTATATATATACATGTACTTATTTCCATGTTTTTGGATCGAAAGTGTTTTTGATTTGATTCCAAAGCCTATACCTTATTATTGTTTATCCTTATGAAATATTATGTGTTATTATATTTAATTGGATTTAGTAATTCTATATGTGTTATCACATGTACTTATGTTATGTACCATAGTAATTCTATCTATGTGTTATCTTGAAGATACAAATGGCTGCTCCAGATGATAACTTGAGTGATGACATAATGGCGGATATTATCAACGCCGGCACCAATGTGGATGTAGATGACACGAGTCAGTACTTTGCTGATTATGAGGATATCCTGAATATGCCGGTGGTTGAAGATCAACAAATTATCGCGCAAGAAAATACTGGCGAGGTATATTCGATTATCTATCATCTCTTATAGATGCATGCATATGTATATTTGTTGTTAATCGTTGTGTTTCTACTCATGTAGCCGGTCTCTGGATCTACATCAACCACTGACAAAAGTAGGAAAGTCCGAGGGCTAAAAAAACCATTAGAGGGCCGTTTCATAATATCAGAATTCGACACCGACACCGGCAAACCATTGGGACCACATGCTCAGACATATGTCAATCAATGTGGGTTCATTGTAAGGGATAGGATCCCAGTTAGTGCTCATGAATGGAAGCAGAAGATATCCGCTCCTAATGTTAGTTTTGTATCTGATCGTGACAAGAACCTAGCTTGGAGAGATATCACTCAGCATTTCACGTTACAAGCAGATGATGCTTTGAAGGAGCTAGTGAGGGGATTGGACAATGAAGAAGATGGCAACATTGTTCCAGAGTTGGAAGAAGACATTGTATAAAAAGTTTATCTTGAAGAATGCTACGTCGGATTTTAATGCTAAGGCGTTTGTCAAGTTGGAGTCCCATTGGGATGCCTTCGTAGAATACAAGACATCTCAAGACAAAGGAGGAACGTGTGATGAGGAATCGACGTAATGCCCGGCGAAGCAATACCATCATCGCATGGGATCGGTGGTTATAGGAGTGCTATTCCCAAGTGGCGTAAACCTAGAAGCGAGATTACTGCCAAGGAATCATACCGAAACAATAGAGAAGAACTGGCCTCAACGCAAAAAGAATTGGTTCTCGCGCTCATGGGGGAAGCCTAGACCCGGATTAATCGGCAAGCTAATTTTTGGCCAAAAAATTGAGAGAGCAACATAGAGACTAGCTCATGCTAGGGAAGAAGCTGATAGTGGTGTTTTCAAGCCCAACAGAGAGAAGGATGATTTGACATATGCCCTAGAGAATCCCGAACACGGTGGTCGAACAAGAGGCTATGGGGCAGTTCCGTGGCTACACGCATTCCCAGCAGACAAGGATACCTAAAGAAGCCGCCAGAGAAAGAAGGATAAGGAGGCAGAATGAATCCGTGCATTGGAGCAATTTGTTGATGAGTCACGACAAGCATTGCTTGAATCACGTGAACGAGAAAAATCTCTTGAGGCAAGAATGCAGGAGGAGATCAAGAGGCAAGTGCAGCTAGCAATGAGTCAAATGCAATCGCAATCAACACCGGGAGTCACCATTAGCCCCATTGGTCAGATGAAAAGCAGTTGTGCTTCTCTGAGCTGCTGCCAGCTTATTCAAGACGACGCTGGGTTGCGCTTCCTGTTGATGACATTACCGAGCCTCTAACAACATGTGAGCTGCACATTCCGGATGGTAATAATGCATCAATCATGGTGGTCGTCGGGGTTTGTATCTCCAATAGACCGAACGAAGACACCAAGAATTCATGGGTCGGGTTATTCAACCCGGATATGCTAGCGTCTCGGTCGATAGAGTGCTCAAAGATTACAGCAATGTTCCTCTTGACATTGAAGGCGGTGATGGGGAGAAGACACTAGGAGAAGCGGAGAAGACATTTATTCAATGGCGCAAACGCTTCATCATCATTCTGGGCGCCACCGCTTCCCTACCTCACCCTAGGTACGAATGAAAGTGAATGAAATATTATTTTCCATTAATTTTCTATTGGCTTCAAAAATAATTGACACACAACTTGTTTTTGTAGCGAGGTCTCCCCAGCCTAGCCTAATCATTCATTCCCCATCTCATCACAAAGTGTCATGGGGGTGAGACGACTTCATCCCCACGGTGATCGCCAACTCCTACACCGGCCCCATCGCCTCCACAACGATCTCCAACTCCTACACCGGCCCCACCGCCTCCACAATGATCTCCAACGCCTCCACGCCGGTCTCCACCAACACCGGCCTCATCGCCTCCACGCCGGTCTCCAACACCGCCCCCACCCTCTCCACAATGACGCTTTTCTAAAAAGACGTCTAAGGTCCCAAGACAAAGAAGACCCCGAGAAAAGAGTTATTTCTCAAGAAATACTTCCTGAAAAGACTGATGAGCAAAATAGCACTTGAAGAAGACAAAAAAGTGAAAGATTTTTTATAGATATCAAAAACAAGAGTCAAGCGAAGCTTAAGGAGAAGCCGTACTTTTACATACCACGAGATGTGCTAAGGCAGAAGGTCGATGCTCACAAGAAAAAGATGATTGAACTTGAAGCCTTCGCCACTATCGAGACTTTGACCGCTCCCTCGTGAAGTCACATGATGCGATAAGAAAAGGAAAAGAGCATCGGGAAGGATGTCCCACTCGGACAATGTAAAGCAACCAATGCAAAATCTTGTTGTTGCTAATGAATATGGTTCCAACATAGAAGTCTATCGACCAGACAACTCTGGAGAAGTGTCGGTTCAAGCCCTTAATGCTTTTTTTAAAGATACTGGTTTAACCTTGGATCAATTGACGGGCAAAGCTCCAATCCAGAACCTGGAAGTTGATACCTGGAAGACTTATAAATATGGCAAAAGTCTATACAACCCTGCGGCTCTGAATGAATTGGGTACGCAAATGTACTTGCTCAACAAGTGGTACATGCAGGCGTGTGGCAGGGGTGAGCAGTGGATCTTTGTCAGATTTAGAGACCATCATTACTTCCGTGGTGATGACATCTTACATATTAGTTTCGAAGAATTGCATCAACTATACCACTTGGACGCTCTGGACAAATCAATCATTAGCTCCTTTTGTTTGTAAGTGATTCTTACTTTTATTTAATAAACTCACTTCCATGCGTACGTGTATATAATTATCCTCACATGTAACCTATATTTATATACAGATTCCAGATGTCAGAGCTCCAAAGAATACAAGACACCAGTGTTGGCTTCATTGATCCTTATATCGTATTCAAAACCGGTATTATTATCAAGGAACGGTGGGTATCTGAAGCACAGGAGAATATCATGATGTTCTTCGTGAAGCAGCACGACAAGACAACAATACTTTTCCCGTACAACTTTGAGTAAGTGTTAATAATAATGTAGTCTACACATTTTATGTAATATCAATACAACTTATATGCATGTACGTGTGTGTATAAACCAATGCAGTTTTCACTAGATACTCATTGTCATTGAGTTAAACTCAAGTCGGTTAGTAATCTTTGACTCGTTGAGAAAAGAGCGGGCACTATACCAAGATATGATAGACATTATTCAGGGGTAATTTCGATCTCTCGCGCACAACTATTATTGAATAGACTTTGCCATAATTTATTAACGATCGTACATTATTGGTCGCACAGGGTTTGGAAAGAGTTTATTCGGCAACATCGCAAGGATTGCAAGGCACCACTTAATGTAGTTGAAATACAAGTAAGTTGTACTATATACACTTCCCCACGTGTTTAATTACTATATCGTACTTCAATTTACGTGTGAGATGATGAGAATAATCTTCTTCTCGTACAGTGGTGTTTGCGGCAGCAACCAGATAATAACTTGTGTGAATACTACGTTTGTGAATTTATCACTGCGCACATAAGAAGAACTCCTAAAGATGTCCTCATAGTACGTATATATCAATTATTTATTTATTTTTAAATAAATAAATATATATATATATATATGTATTAATACTTTTCCTTTTATTTCAAATGCAAGACTGAATGGTTGAAACGAAGGGTCATGCAAAAAGACCATCTGAAAGCAGTTCAAGAGTCAATAGCAGGATTTCTTCTAGAAAAAGTGCTAAATCCCAACGGCGAGTTCTACTTTGATCCTAAGGAATAAATGGTGTAAATTAAATGTTTATTGATATCGTTATTTTCGAGAACAAGATTATGAAAGTGTTGTATATATACATATATATATCTATAATATATATAGGTTCATATTTTATTCGAATATAATAATGCTCGAGATGAGAATTAGATGTAATTATATGCGTGCGTGTATTTATATTAGCAGCGTAGAATACGTACATAAAAACATATTATATATTAAACAAATATGTGTAACTGAACTGAAAACAAATTAAACAAAAAAAAAGGAAAGGAACCTTTAGTCCCGGTTGGGGTTACCAACCGGGACTAAAGGATGCGGCCACGTTTGCTCGGCTGGAGGACCTTTAGTCCCGGTTGGTCCCGGCTCGATGACCCGGGACTAAAGGTGGCACCTTTAGTCCCGGGATCGTTGTCCCGGCGCGGTAACCGGAACTAAAGGCCGTTACCGTCCGGGACAACAAGTCCATTCTGTAGTAGTGTTTGGATCTTACGGCAGTGAGCTCGAGAGGCCACGACGATGATGAGTACCAGCCTGGTCACCGGTGGATCCATGCGGGCGTGCCGGTGAGGCGTACTGGCGCGGAGCACTAGCTTGTCGGGGGTGAGTGGCGGCTTGCACGCCGATAGCAGCACTTGAGGAGGAGACGGACAGGGTGGCAGTTGGATGGATAGCGGTCTTTGTAAGCTTACTACAAACGCGCCAAAAATTCTAAAAATGCACCCGACTTCTTTTTCCTCCCTTCCTATAGTACCATACTATATGAATTGAACAGCATAAATAGCTGGATTAGGCGAACAAGAAACATAATTAAAAAGTACTTGATCGGATCACATAATCTCTGCTGTTGCGATCACAAACCTATATTTATTTACCTCGTGTTGCTTCTCCTAATTAGACTATTACAGAAAATCTCCATTATTGTACCTTACATCCATAACTTACTAGTGACAGCTGCGCGGCCAAGCAAACCATCGTGGCTAGATATGCGTGCCCGTGCGTTGCTATCGTTGAAGGCATATCAATAATAATCCTTCCGATGAAGATCACCGTGCAGTCGTCGAAGGTCGTCACGCCCAGCTGCAGCGGCGGTCGTCCTTCCGGCGATCCCGAGGCTGTTCCGCTCACGGTATTCGACAAGGTGAACTACGACCTTTACGCCTATGGCTTATACTTCTTCCGCCCGCCAGCGCCGCCGAGCTCTGTTCTTGAGGCCGGGCTCGCCGCAGCGCTGGCCGAGTACCCAGAGTGGGCCGGGCGGCTCGGCTTCGACGCACGTGGCAACCGCGCCATCCTGCTCAACGGCGCAGGCGCGTGCTTCGTCGAGGCCACGGCCGACGTCCCGCTCGACAGCG